>OMNM01051822.1:4282-19015 GCA_900302745.1 Parablennius parvicornis | reverse complement strand
ATTTTAATTAATTTATGACACAATTAATTTATGACACATTTGGATATTTCATTCCAATTTTAGTAAATAGATAGAAAATTCAATTAATTATTTAATAGTGTATTTATTTATTAAATTTGGACACATTTAATTCTCTGTAATTTAACGTTTTAAGGCTCCTAATGATGTATCAATCACAATAGTTGTCTACCAAATCCCCCAACCAGATGGAGGTGTTCTTGCCTGTGGGCTACAATGTGCTTTGATGGTATGAAAGTACATCACACAAATTTTTTATTTTTTAAAATCAAGAACCACAAATGATTTATCAATCAGAAAATTCAAGGAACAACTTCCACCTGTGTCTGAAAAGACACTCAGTATATTTCAGCAGTATGTATTCTGCATGGACCCTCAGCAAGCAGTTGTATTTAGATGTGAAACAGAGACACTAAAATTTTTGGTGTCTCATTTCAGCCATTTCAGTTCAGAAGCAGAAGGTGATGGTCTGGAAAATATGTGGATATTTGCTTTTCTCTGAGAAATCTGATCCGCAGAAGGCTAACGACCATGAAACCTGCTGAGTGTACGGAGGAGGATCCTGTTTCTGAAGCAACCTTCAAACCTTGCCCCGGCTCTGAGAAACGTGTTCAGCCTTCAGTGTGGACAGAAACCTGAACCTTGAGATTTCTGAGAATGTCCTTATAATGAAGTCCCGCACACGTCTATAAAGATTTGTTTCTGACAACATGGCACAAAAATGAGCTGACGGTTTAAAGACAGTCACAGTGGATCATCTACATCTATAAATGCTGTGATGGATGATGGATTAATGCTGTTTTTATACCAGCACAGAGTTTACTAGCACTGTCTTTACTAATGCCATGTTCACCAATGCAATGTCTATGAATGCTGTGTTGTGTATAAATAAGCTGCTTTTAATTTCACTGGGTTTATTGATGCAGCAGTTATTAAAATAGCAGCTCTGAAAATAAAATAACTAATTATATAATTTGTCTGTGCTTTGGATTAAGTTTAAACTGACAAATAATTATTTTCCTTGAAGAAAATATATTTGCTCAAAGTGAGTGTGGGATGAATTCTGTGCCGTTTGGATGATAAACATGTTTAAGCTCCTGCGATGACTTTCAGAGCTCCTTTCCTCCCACACAGAAACCTCTGAGTCATTCAGCCCACAGAGAAGCTGTGAGGCTGAAACCAGCTTCAAAAACAGAGGAAACTTCATCAGCCTCCAAACCACACCTGAACACTCCTCCTTTAAGCCCATCCGTGTGGCTCCTCAATCCCACCTCTACCTACTGAATGGCTGCATATGCTCAGAAATACATCTACACAGTGTAAAACCAAAAAACCTTAATGCCTGAAAACCACAAAATCATGGAAATGCTTAAAAGCTGAACCCTAAGCTCCTGCTACCATCAAACCCCTAAAATCTTAAACTCCTTAAAAACTAAAAACCTTCAAAACTTATACAGAAAAGCAGAAGCAGGACTTGAAGAGTGCAGAACAAAGTTATTGTGACGTGTATTGTATTATGCTCTAATTCAGTAAATTGAAAACCCCCCAAAACAAAACGATGAACTCTGATCTCAGCAAAACTTTAGTTTAAAAAGCTGACTTGGTGAATTAGTGGGGAAAGACAGTTCCTACAATATGCTTTTAAATCAAATTTTGAGTCTTCCTGAAGAGTGAAAGATTGCGGCTGATTTAATTCATTTTCAATTTTTTTTTTTTTTTTTTTTTAATTTTCTTGATATCATTTGGGTTTCTTCTGTTTTTGCTCCCTCAATTTTCCATCAATTGTTCTCTTCGCCGTCTGTCCTGGTGAGCGGAGGAGATGATGTGTTGACTTCCAGCCCCCATGTGTTTACCTCTACTGTATGTATAACCTCATCTAGTCAGTCTGGTCCAGTTCGTTGTGTTCCTTCCAAATGTACCAGTTTTTTAGTGTGTCCATTACTTCATGAATTTGGACGTTTGCCTGTTCCCTTGTCTTTGCTGATTTGAGCTTTGTCCAAATACCTGATTCTCTGTATGCCCGTCTGACCTGCTTCATGATTGCAGACAATAGATACCGTACTGATTTCAACCCTGTCTACGAGTCTTGCCTCAGACTCAGCTCACTCTGATGCCTCATTTTGGCTCCCAAAACTCCAGCCTGGAAATATTCACCACAAAGAGAACCTGAGAAGTTTTTCAGAATCTGAACAAACTTGCAGCTCTCAGTGAAAGTTTTCCAGATATCCTTGAAAAATAGTGATGTACGTCGGCAAGCAGCTCCTGGAGCTTCTGATTCTCTCTTCAGCTCAGGAACAAACCAGACGGCGACAGTAGTGACCATTCTCCTCCTCCAACATCTATTTCTTGCTCTTCACCTTGCCTGACTCCACGACCATGGACTCAATGAAATTCCCATCAAAAACATCCAGTTAACCTCTTCTTTTTTTGAGCTTCTCAGTATTCACAACACTGGAGTTCCATAATGTTCTCAAAAATGACCTTCAAAACATCCATCAGATTTTTTGACGAATCAGTGACAATTCTGTGAAAACGAACACCTCAGAGATTTATTTCCTGCTTTTTTTAAGGCTCACGCTCTTCATTTTTGATGGGTGCTACAAAGACGACTGTAATTACGCTTAAAGAGGCAGGTCATTGTTAAAGAGGAAGATCTTGATGTTGGGGGAGTGGGCAGTTCTCTCTCCATCAAGTGAAGATTCCTTTGGTAACCTGTCCAGCAAGCTTCCTTCCTCTGAGAGAGACTGTACAGGAAGTAGGTTGGCCATCAAGGTGGAACTGAATGGAGACACTATCTGGAGGGAACAAGCAACATTTATTCTTCTGGACCAACCACAAGAACCTTGAATACATTAACACTGCCAAGCGCTTCAGGTCACCAATTTTCAACTGTTTAGTATTCCTGCCTCTGGGAATGTGAGTCGTGATGACTGCCCCACCTGAAGTCACAACCTCCGTCCTTCATGCATCCCATCGGTCAGAAATTTCATTGAGTCTAATGCTAAGGTTGTCTGTGGTTTGTTGGCCAAGCAGAATTATTGTGTCTACGTGTTTTTGAATGGGTCTCCTTTCACCTGGGTTCCTGCCTTTCCCTCTTTGTCGCCAATGCTTCCAGTGGCCAGGAATGAAAAGGTCCAAAAACACTGTACGTCTGTTTGCCCCACCTGTGCTGCAATTTCATTTTGTGCTCTTTTCAAAATCGTGTCCTGCACAATCTTCCTGTAACGGTCAACATTTCCTCACTGCTCTTCCAAAGTCCAAAGACAATACCACCATGTTCACAGATTTTCCAAAATGGCTGATTGTTATCTTGCTGTCCAAGCTGCTTTTGCTCAATAAAAGGGCAGAAGTTGTGTCATTTTGTTGTTCCATGTTTTTGACCTTCATGGATTTCTGAAGGACACGGTCTCTATCTGTGGTCTTCAGTTCATGTTTCACTCTCGGGAGGATTTTGCATGTTGGTACGATCAGGGTACCATCCTGTATCCAGCAGGAGTCTGGTGTCCTTTAACACAACATCCTCGTACAAGCTCTTCATCCGGGCTGAGTATGGAATTCCTTCCTTGTATTTTACATCAAATCCTTTCTGGTTCCAGTTCTTCTGCTCAGACTTTGAATAGTTGACGACACCGTCTTTCTTTCTTTCTTGATTTTCGGACTTCTGCCTGTTTCTTAATTTTTGCTCTCATCCTTTCACTGCAGTTATCTGCTTGACCTTGTATTGACTGAGGACGATAAAGAAATCATTCTTATCTTAAGTCTTGTATTCCAGCCGCACTCCTGCATCCTTTGTTCTTTTTTTTTTTTTTTTTTGTGGACATTTGTATAATTATTTTCATGGAATATTTTCTTTTTCTTCATTAATAAAAGTCAGTTCTAGCTTTTAATATTCTTGTTTTCATAAAAGCTTTGTTTTCCTATGATGGAGGCAGATTGGGACTCTCTGAGGGGAGAAGGCCGGAAGAGACGACCATTATCTCCATCAGGCTGTTGTTTTGAGTCCGTAATGACTCCACGCTCTGATGATGTTTGTTTCATACACCATCTGCCTGATGATCCAGAGCCATCATTAACGGGTGGATAACGGAGCTTTTATTCGCGCCAGAGAGAGACGGAAAGAAAAGCTCCAAAACTTTGGGGCCGTGCCAGGATGTCATGTTTTATTTAGAGCTGCATGATAAAAATAAAGTCCTGAGGCTGGGAAAAAAAGATATATTTTTTATGAACTTAACTGCTTCTTTTTGGGATTTGGGGTGCAATGTGTTGCCTGGAAGCCACAAGGGACCACAACAGACGCATTTTTTCTGGTTTATCCATGTTATTTTTCTTAATTTCATGATTTGCATGACTTGTTTTGAAATTTTCAGTTCTTTTCTGGGATTATTTCACAGAATCAACAACATCATGTGAAACTTTATAGTTGTCGATCGTCCATCAGTTGTTTGTTTCTGCCAAAATGAGGAAGTTTATTTGTAACTGCGGATATGACTGGAGTTTTTGGGGTTTTGTGGGTAAAACGTGAATGTAGAAATTATGAGGTAAATGTGACGTTTCAATAACTTTATCTGACTGAATTGATTATACACGTTGACAAAAAGCCACCACAACAAACAAACAAAAATTCACTCTTTAGATAAATATTAAATGTTAATATTGATCACTATTTCTTATAAGCCAAAATCCATTTTCTGGTGGTTTTCTTCACTGTGACTGTGAAAACACACGTATGTGCACAGAGATCAATAAGCTATAAACATTAACAAAGATTAATTCTAATGCAAAACCACCAAGTTTCATTGCTGTTTGGGGTGACCATCAACCATAAAACTTCCAAGTTGCAGGATAAGGTTGTCTGGGAGTCGTCACACTGGAGAAAAACGTTGTGCATCTACTGAGCATGTGCAGAAGAACTACATACTCCACCCATGGTGTGCATGCACAGTAGCAACGTTTCAGAGATATTGCATTTTCCGCTGTTTTTAAAACGTTGCGTTCTCTGAGCACCGGTGGCGCGTAAACCCATAGTTAGCTGACATTGGCATGATGAGAGAAATAAACCCCAAGTTAACATCGTCACTTGGTCAGTTAGAAGAAATCTTACAATTCTAGGCTCTAATAAACACATAAACCTCAAAAAAATAAAAAAAAAATAATCTCATGGTTTCCCCCGGCTGAAAGTCCCACTCCTGTTCCCATCCCTCACAGACTCTGCCTTCTTCAGACTTCCTATTCCTTCCTACATTGCAGCTGCCACCATTACTGCCACCACTAAAGGGAGACATTCATCCAGTCTTCAGGCTTCAGGCGGTTGCTGACAGTCCAAATCTACAAATCAACATATTCAAAATATTGAAGTCAGTTCTACTAATTGTATGTCTAACTGTTATTCACTGATAAGTCAGAGTTGTGACTTTACCTAAAATTCACTAATTTCACCAGAATTGATATTTTGAACAGACATTTTGTTTGATCGTTGTTGGCTTCTTCAGTTTTATATCTGCGTTTGTTCAAAACATGAATGTGTCTCCATCGATTTTTTCCCCTTCAGTTCTTTGTAGATTATGTCATTTTTTCCTGTGAGATGTCGATTGTGCTAAATCCATGATGACTGTGGTTGATTACTTTGCTTATGCTGTAAACGTCTTCACAGATCTCCTCGGCGGTGGACTGAAACCTGGACAACGGCCATGGTTTATACATAATTAATCAGCACACACGAACATGACCAGTCACAGAGCAGATAAATTGCAGCAAAAGCTTCAGCGGAGACACAAAAGATGGAGCCGACACACCCACCAGCCGCCAACACATGTTCGTCTCACCTGCTGCTACTCCAGAGGATGCTGCAGGGTGAGGCTCATCGTGTCTCCGCAGGAGGTCCGGCAGGAGGTCCAAGGTGCCAAACCAGGCAGCGAGGACAGAGGAGGACAAAGGTGGAGAAAGGAAGAGAGGAGCTGTGAAGGAGCGGCGGAGGAGATGGGGAGAGTTGCAGTGAAGAAAAGGAGGAGAAGACGTTTGGCTGCTTTCACCCAGAAGATGTGATGCAGAGAGACGCTGCAGCAGCTCCACCGCAAGGAGGAGAGGGAGGGGCATGTGTGTGTGTGTGTGTTTGTGTGTGTGTGTGTGTGTGTGTGTGTGTGTATGAGTGCTTGCGTGTGCGCACGCACAAAGATCTTTGCATCCAGAGTGCTTTTGACCTCCAGGGTGAGACAATTTGGAGTTCCTTCAAGCAGTATGAGCGGAGCCGGTGTGGCAGACTGCGCTGCCCCCGTCCTCCTCCATCACACCGCCCGTTAGTCCTAATCACAACCGACATATTGTCTGTCTGTCAGTTCATTCAGTGGCCATGTTGACTCCAAAGTTTTTGCTATTGCCAGAAATTGCTTTCTGAGCTCAGGGATGAAGGACAGAATCTGAGCGGGAGCATGTGAGAGTGCAACTATAATCTAAATGGCCTTCCTGTATGTGAGGGGTTTTGAGGAGAGATGTAACAATGTTAAAAATACAGATGAGAAGAATACACTTTGCACAAAAGGGCAGTCATTAAATGCAGTAATGCTCCCTGTTGAATTAAATCAGAAGGAGCTCTCTCTGCCACTGCCTCACCTTTCTTACTTTCTCTGTTGTTTGGCTGCTATTGGTTGATGGGAATCCATTAAAGTGCCAGAATGATATCTATTAAATCGTCCAAATGAAATTTGACTTGCATTTTTTTTCACAGACAAGTGAAAATGATGAAGAATACAGTAAATAGGAAAGAGCGACCTAGATGTACATGTTAATAAAGCTTTGATGAAAGCAGGGGCTTTTAAATCATTAGGTGAGCACCAGGCACTGCGCTCTTTGACATTAACGTTTTTATGTTTCTCATGTCGTTTCTTTCAAAGTTACTCATTTCATTTGTGTAAAGGCTGGCCATTTCAAGCCTTTACACGATTTTCAGGTTCCATAGGCAGAGCAGTAATGACAGGTGAGGCACTGTATGGCGTCTCTACCTTCTCTCAACTGTTTCTCCCTGAATCATTTACATACCACCTAATAGCAATGACTGAAAATATCTTTTATTTTTTCATTTTATATATTAACATGTTTCACTCTTCTTTCTGGTGTAGCTATTAACTTTTTTTTTCTCACTTAAGTCACTTTTAAATGTATTCATTTGGCTAATTCATTCATTTACATTGTGTCAGATCAGATCTACATATTGTTTCAGCAGTTTATTGCCCCGTTTAAAAGGCAACATTTCAAGTGAAAACACAATAGTTTATGTGTTTTTGTTTCAGGAAAGTTTTGTGTTCATACAGCTTTTTGAAAACTTTGCAGTTAGTATGCCAAGCTAGGAGTTGGTGCTGATAATCATTGAAGAAACCAATCTTCTGTCCAATGCACAGAAACAAAATGATTCTTCAATCATATCTAATGTTCCTATTTGATATGTAAGAAGTAAAAACTCATATCTTAAGTTTTCTTTGAAAATGTTTTGAGTTGATCATATAGTAACAGTCTTTGTTTTGTTAGTTAGCGTTCTTCCATTTAGCATTCTTTCATTCTTAGGCCTCATTGAAACAACATTTTGGGTGAAAACACATTGTTTTGTTTCTTCATTTCAGTAAAGTTTCATGTTTATACGGAAACGCTCTGAAAACGACATCTGTTTACAAGGAAGTGGGAGAAACACAGAAAGTGATGTAGGTAGCATGTGGGGTGTATCATCTGCATTGCAATGGGAGCTGATGGAGTGTTTCCAGATAATATTCCCTATAGGAAACATGTATTGTGTGAAAAATGTAGATCCTAAGACAGAACCCTGTGGAACTCCATGTTGATGAGGATTCATTGGTGGAACCCTTCTGATAAATATGATTGAAACCAGTTTATTTCTGCACCTATTACAACGTGAATGATTCATGGGATGAAGGAAGGACGGTCGTTGTGTTTTTGATACTTTGTGTTTTGTATGCAAAGCATTTTGTTCAACCAGTTTTATCAATAAAGTTTGTTTGGCTGATTGATGATCCCCGGTTTGATTACAAGCTCACCGTGTGGAGTTTGCATCTTCCCAAGGTGTTCCATGAAGGTAGTAATCTCTCCAAATCCTAAACTATGAAGAATAAATTAGATTTGTTGGAGACTAAAAATCGTTCTGTGATGTGAGTGGGAGACATTTCGTGTCTTCATACATTTATCCTGCAATGTTCTGTGACATAATTTCAACTCCAGTCTGGATGAAGATAGTGACGAGTGTTTTCACGTTCACTTTTCAATTGGCTTTCACAGTATTGGATTTTGCCTTTTTTATATATAGGGTGAACTGGGATAAAGCCTTTTTCAGCCTCCTGCAACTCTAAATATATATTTTTTAAAAACAAATAATCAATGAAGCATAGAGCCAGCACAGGAAAAAAAAAAAAAATCAATGGATGGATTTCTTAATTTGATTTGTCAAGATTTACAAATTGGTGGATAAATGCAGTTGCTTCCTTTGTCAAGCAGTTAATTGTCACAAGTGATTTCCAGGTTAGAAGTTAACACTTTTAAACTGAAAACCAACAAGCCAGCTTTACAAAAATGACACAGAGTTATTGACTGAGAGGATGATGCTTGTACCTTCAGTATTATTGTGAATCGCTTCTCAATTCTTATGAAAATATGGACGTTTTAAGTTGTTAGTTAATTCTGTAAATGAGACTATGTCAGAGCTTTTTTTCAATTTCATAATGAAGACTCTATAAACATTAGAGATGCACTGATACCAGTGTGGAATGACGAAAGTGAGACAGACTATAAATTATGTTGTATCAAAATATCAAGAAGAGAAATATAGTTGGTACAACACCAGCAACTTCATCACCAGCAGAGATAGAACGATGTCACTATATACTTTAACTGCTCAGTGTATCAAGAGAATTTTACTCTGAGCCGTGCTACATGCTACATACTATATTGTATATGCTACATGCTAGAGAGATTCTGGGCTCACACACTCGCGAAGCTACATGCTAAACATGATTAATGCATGACTAATACACTCATTAACAGCGAGCTCGGGCCCCAGTTATTTGCATATGGAGTATAAATTAGGCTTTATGCCATTTAACAAGTAATCGTATTGGTAATCCGTATCAGCAAGTAACTGAAGGTTAGTACTCGTACTTGTCCTCTTCCTTTAAAAAGTGGTATTGATGCATCCCTGACAATTATATAGATGCACAATTGTGTTATCGTGTTGAGTAACTTCACATGAACTTCTCACTGACAGGAAGTGAACTTTATTGGTCTCCGTGCACAGAAATCCTACTTTTGCTTGAAGAATGTAGTAATGTTGTCTGTATCCCTTTTAAAAGACAAAACAATGACTGTAAATGTGTTAGTAAATCTGTTTTTGTTTTATTATTGTATGGTTTCCTATCATTTACATGGTTTTCAAACTGGATCAGTGGTAAACTAACATCTGCATTTTGTTGAAGTCCATGTTGAATGAGCTGTAAGATGAAGAGGTTGGAGTAGATTCAGAGCAGCAGCACATTCCTCCAGGTGAAACATCCTTGCTTGCTCGCGTAACGCCAACAAAAACTCCAAGGCTACGTTTTGCCTTTATGTTTTGTATATATGTCAGAGTCCATGTTGGAAACAAGTGGAATCTGTGTTTCTGCTCTCCACAGGTCTTTATTTGCTCCAAAAGCAGTTCTAGCTGAATAGAAGTGAAGAATGTTTGTACTTTCGCCACTTTTTGCTTCCTGCAGAGCAACACGGTGAATTACAAACTGTTCTTCTCAATAATTCCCACTGTGTAGACGAGCAAGGGAGAAGCTGGAGTCGTACAAGTAAATACACACACACACAATATGCACATACACTCCAGGTACCAACAAGATATATCCCAGTTTCAGTCGTTGCATGGAAAGTTTTAAACAAGTTCATTAAAATGTAGATGCATTCTGGCAGAAATGGATAATGGAATTTATTGTCACCAGAAGTAAAACGTCCCTCCTAATGAAAATATTACAACAAAGTTGAGAAGTTTTCAATAGCCTTCCTTAAAACAATAAGCAGTCATTTCTGTGATTTACTGGGTCTCACAATCAAATTGAGATTGCATATCCATATAATAGATGTGTTGGTTATTGCCGCAGAGAGATATAAGGACAGCGAGTTGCTTTCCCCTACAGCTCCACTTCGCCTTCCATCCTGATGTGATTGCTCAATTGCATGTTTATCATCCATGACATTGGCGAAATGTTTCTTTCTCAGAGTCACCTCATAAAACCCTCATTTACAAAAGTTTAGCTGAGATTAGTCCATTAGCCAAATTACCTAGCCAAGCAGTTGATTTCCAGACGCAGTGTCTTCAATCTGCAGCACAGCATGGGACCTCGCTCCCACAATAAATGAGAGAAAGACGGAAGGCCCGGAGTGAACGCAGGGAAAGAGAAGAAGAAGAAAAAAAAAAGCTTGTGCCGAGAGGAACAACCTCTAATCTGCAGCGTGTGACTCAGCCAACCTTTTCCTTTTCCTTGGGTTCAAACCTCCAGGAGGAAAACACGCGTTGCTTATAATGTCAGCTAACTTCATAAGAGCCAATCGACTCCACCCTGAAACCGCTCCGCTTGCATTTAATTGAAGGATCAGAGATGATTCGAGACGCGACCCTGAGAGCCCTTGACAGCCAGGGGTAAATATCACAACGACGCCGGGTGTATGCAGCACGCAGTCGACTCACCCCTCTGATTCCTGACGGCGTGGATGAAGTGGAGAGAGACTCATCTAAAGGCCTCTCATCAGTCCATGTCTCGGTTTGGTTGCTCTCTTATTAGGTCAGGGAGTTTTTCTCTTAGTTCAGACACAATCACCACCTTCATTCTGTCCACCCGCTTCTTACTTTTTCATCATCATTCAGTGGCTGCCAGAGAGATTAGAAGGCAATAATTCAGAAGCACAATTACTCAATTTTCTCCTTCATTCTCTTTTTTTTCCTGTTTCATTCTTCAGGACGGGTCCAGTGTCTAAACCCAGGCTTGACCCGCTATTTGAATAAGTTAATGCAGTGGAGTGTTTAGGTGGAGAGGGAAGCCTGTATCAGTTCCATACAGTCGGCTCCGGGGAGAATTTGATTCCTTTTCATCTGTCACTCTCAAGGTGTCATTCTCCACCCCAGGTTGTTATCGCCACGCGGGCCCTGACAGCTTCAAGCCGCTTCCTCAAGGGAAAAAAAAATGGCAAAGCTTTGACGATGGGTGCGTTTGGAAGGAGCTGGAGTGACATATCGTTTGTGCACAGACGTGGATTGATGCCGCATTACGCAGCCATCTAATAAACAGAGAAAACCAAAGCACAATGTTCATTTGGTCTCATTCAACAGTAATTCTGGGATTAGTTTGTAACGTCTTGTTAATACCCACCATGACACTGATAATACCCATTTTGCTAGTATTACAAATCCAATGTAAACAAAACCGTTCATGCTGAAACCTGGAATTCTGCAGACTTTTTCATAATTTCATTTACTCATTTACAAATAATAAGCAGAACGATGAACAAGAATGTTTGTCCCCCAGCAAATGAGAAAAATATCCTCTAATAACATAATCAAACCACATACAGGAAAACAACAGGCTGCTCCAGCTTTCAATATATCCATTCATTAGAGAAAAACATGGAGGTATTATTGGTGAAAAGGGTTTGAGAACTTGTAAATGTAGAATTTGTAGTTTTGTACCGTGAGTTGTGTACCTGGAGAATTTTTGTTTTCTCCACATTTACAACACCACACTTTCACAACTTGTTAATTACAGGTGCACAATTTCTGTTTTACAAGTCACGGATTAAAAGACTGACATGCTCACATTATTCCTCCAATTGTTGCAGTAAATCTGGTGAAAAACATTTGTGCACCTGAATCATTGTGAAGTTCTTCCACATGAGTCACAGACTCTTTTCTTCAACTGCAAATCACACGTCGTGGCTCCGCTGAGATATCTGGTAAAAAAGATCTGTGCCTTCAGTCAGTGGAGAAAAAGGTGGGGCTTATCTAAGATTGACAGATTTCACAGCCAATCATTTTGCCCGTTCGAGGCAGAGAAAAAAGGTTTGCGCTGCTTGGAAGATTCCCCGAAATCATAATCCCGAGCCCCCTCCGCAGGACCCCTCCCGGTGCTTCAGCTGCCCAAAGTGCCTGTGTACTAATCTGTTCATCAAACCCCGCAATGCCTGTCCAAAACCAACGTGCCTCAGTGAACATCACAAATGAAAATCAATTAGATAAAAATGATAGAACAGTATGGGGGTGTCCACTGTTTCACACAAACTATACTGTATATCGGCACGTTTGTGGGAGTTCTGGGTTTTTAGAACCATGAGTGTGAGCGTTGTGGCTTCAGTGTCATTCAGTTGTGTACATCCTGGTTATTTAAGTGAATCTCCTTGACAGTGAGCATGAGGCATCGCTTCTCCACACGTCTGCTGATTTGTAGTGACGATCGTCAATCTCATCAAGCCCGCAACATGAAAATCTCATCGGCCGTAAACCTCTCGTTATTGTTCACATACACCGCTTTGGCTGTTTTGTCAACTGTATTTATTGAAATGTGGTGCTCCAAAGCACCACAGTGTTCCGTCGAGGTTCAGACCTCCTCTCAATAACAGAATGGGGAAGAGACCCAGCGGGAGATGGACGTTGCTGTTTTGATTGAGAAAGTTTTCCAACGGCTTCTGACAACCCTGGAGAAGCTCACGGCTTCAGATGGCCACAGGACTGCTGCTGCAACTTCCGCATTCTTCGCGCCACAATAGTTGCTGTCCTCCTGTTTGGTAGTGATGTCAGTCAATTTCAGATAAGCTCCGCCTGTTTATACATTGAATGCACAGATCTTTTTCACCAGAATTCTCAGCAGAGCCACAATGTGTGATTTGTACTTTAAGAAAACAATCTGTAACTTGTGAGGAAGAACTGAACATTGATTCAAGTGCACAAATGTTTTTCACCAGATTTTTTGCAACAACTGGAGGAAAAATGTGTCAGTTTTTTAATCTGTGACTTGTAAAACAGGATTTGTGCACCTGTAATTAAGAAGTTGTGAATGTGCAAGTGTGGTGTTGTATTAGTGGAGAAAAAAAAAATTATTAAACCGGTACAAAAAAATTCCACAGGGAGAAGTGCTCAAAGCTTTTTCACCAATAATAATAATAACCTGCATAATATGTGAAGTCTACCTGTGTACCAGACATTTGTAGGCATGACAGAGATGTGTCTTCTCATTTTTTCTACTTTCACTCTGATGGACTGTCAGTTACTTAGCTGCAAGAAGTCATTAAAGGATTGGCTGCTCGCTATCCGAGCTCTCAATGAGTCTGACTGACTGTTAAATCAATGTCAACACTGCGGCGGTACAACACATATAGAGAGCAGCACACATATCCCTACTGACTTTCTCTGTCGTTGTCCCGCAAGTAGCGAGGACCCGTTCAAGGCTGCTTGCAGCTTTAATTCTATCAATGCATTTTATCATAATTACATTTACACTGCTTTGAGGGAACTTTTAGATTTTCTGGAAGAGTGTGAAATATAAAGATAAAATCAAAATTAATAATGTTATTGCTCCGTTTACAGCTTGTCTGACAAGGAAACATTTCGAACAAACAGAATGTGAAACGTAGCCGTTTCTTGAAGGTTTTGTTCTGAACAATCAACTGTGTAGCTTTTACAAACATTAAATCCTTATTCAAAGGAAAACTGGTGACAGTTTGCCAGGGCCCGAGGGGAACCCACAAACAGACATTCACACAGGATCAGAGTTCGAAGATTTATTCAAAGAGTCAATGCAAACAGAGTTACTGGGGGTATTCAAGAAGGCAGTCCAGGTCAAGGTCCAGGCAGGGTTCGGCACACGGGTAAGGTCCCACACAGGAAACCGCTGGGGTCGTGAAGACACGCAACAATGACGATCGGACACAGAGACATGAAGGAGCGGGGTTTAAATACATGAGGAGAGGGAATTCACAGGTGAGACAAATCAAGCTGATTACACCACACACCGATGAGGAGTACATAGGAAGTACAAGTGACAGAGAAACAGACAGATGGAGAATAATACAACAAAACAGGAAGTGAGAACAGAGTGAGGGATGTGGACTTGACGACACACACACACAGGCATACAGACCCTTACACAGTTGCTCCAGATGCAACCGTTTATTGTTGGTTTTGTATCCTTGCTGTAAAGAACACTAGAGAACTACACAAGGCCAGGTGGAAGCTGTGTGAGGCTAATCTATGAGCTTATGAATTCCCCTAGTAAGGAGGCCCACCAAGGGACGATTTCCACCGTTACGATAATACGTCATCTCATGGAGGATGTCAAAACATTTTTAATTCTCTCAGTCTCATCTGCTGCGAGGCCTGGCGCTGATCAGAATGCAATATATTGCATCAATCACTCTCGGGAATCCTGTGAATTAATTCCAGCACACTAAATATGCAACGTGTTGCATTTTTTATCGATAACTACAGTCAAACCAATGTCAGCCACCTGAAGAGACAGCAGAGTGTGGTTCTTCACAATGCAGCAAGCATTTACTGGAGCTGTGATCATGAAGGTGAACAAAAAGTCACTGTCAGGTGGAATCTGTTGTGATGATACTTTCTCTGTCATTTCCGGCTGATTAGTCATTCGGTTATTAGTTATGTTTTCAAACATAAAGAGTTTTCATATCCCTCAG
>OMNM01051818.1:8131-19162 GCA_900302745.1 Parablennius parvicornis | reverse complement strand
AGTTAAATAATCAATTGCAAGTCAACATTTGGATTAGAAATCAAGCAACATTCTATTGTAGAACATAATTCCAGCTATAGGTGGTTTACTTTGAGATCTTACTGAATGAGACCAATAAGTTATATATAAAAAAATATATTTAAAATACAATAATCTATCATAGATATAATAATGAAATAATTTAATGGGCACATTTAAATAGTTTTTAAGACCTGCAGCCACTTAAATGTTTGCAAGTTAGGCAGCTGCTCTCACTGGTGTCGCTCCAGGATGCTGAGGTCGAGGCAACGGCAACCACCAGAGTGCAGCAACATAAACTGCTGGTGCTCCACAGCTGAGCTGTTCTGGCCATAAAAAGGCAACCAGACCACACTCACCTCTTTCTCCACCGAGGAGGGGGAAAGGGAAGAGGACAGCAGAAGCGGTAACACAGATAAGAGACAGCATGTGGCTGGAGATATTCCCGTTTGTTGATGCAGGAGCATATCATGTAAACAGCGTGCAATCACACGGCAGCCATCTGTAGCACACTGCATGCTTTTAATGATTGTTTCTATCCTCTATGATTGTGCTCTGATTACCTGGAATTGTATATAAATTGTTTGCTTTGACCGAGTAAACACTTTGTACAAGCCAAAATTCACATCTGATGTTGAGTTACTAACAACAATTCATTACAGTACTTTCGCAGAGGATACGGTATGTTCCTCCACTTTCAGGTAAAATCTTTGCTTTTCTATAATCTGTGATTTGTCCAAATTTTGTGAAGCCCAACACTGATGGACACAAACACACACAAAAAACTCACAAAGCCATCGCCTCCATAATAAAACAAAAGCAGCTCTAAACTGTAGAAAGCATTTTAATGCTAATGGTAAATGAGCTTCACCGATATGGCACATTTTCATCAACACTGAATTTTAATTTTTCCTGATATCTGATTTTTTTCAGGGTTGTTTAGGTTACAATTCCTTTCTTTTTTTTGCATCACAACGTTATGAGGATCTCAAAAACAACAGGTATAGCTGTCGGGAAGTGAATGGCGGGTCAAATTGGGGTCATGAGAAGTCAGCTAGAGGTACTTAGCATTGCTGTAAACCAAGGCATTAAAATGATGGGAGTAAGACACACTATGGAAAGAGCAGGCAGAACTAGAGACTATGGGTCACAATAGCTGGAGCAGCTGATCTGTGCAACGAACTGTCTCTTTAATGCCATTTGCTTTTAATATCTTCATTTTTTTCTCCTGCAAAACATTATTTTTCCAAACACTGTGTGCCTGGTAAACAGGATGGTGGTATTATAATCAGCATCATATATCAGTACAAATATGGTAAATATGGATGCAACTCATGTAATTTATTTTTGATGTTGTCGTGTAACTGGAGCTGACTAAATTTTGACCAAAATATAAAAAAGGAAGAAGATTATAAAAAACAAAACAACAAAAAAAAAAACAAAACAAAACAAAACAAAACAAACAATATGGCACTGTTTCAATTGGATATTTCTATGTCCCCTTCACCCAGCCCAGAACTCATTCCTGGCTCACTTCAATTATGTAAAATTTGGATGAAATGTGACACAAATCTTCATCTTATTGAAAATCATTGGATCTCTATGATTTTCAGGACTGCATAAGAAAACAGAATCGATTGGTGCTATTCAGACTGTCCTGGAGAATTTCCTAAAAGGTAACATAAGGATCCTGGCCACATTTGCCTGCGATGTGAAAAAAGCTCAACGTTATATTCTCACACATCCACCAAAGACACCAGCTGCTGCAACGTGCTTGACCTCTGCTTTGGTCCAACTTAAGAGTTTAATATCTTGCCCAAGGACACTTGGATATATGGACAAGGGATCAAACCAGCAACCTCTGCATTTCAAGCCAACCCAATCTCTCATATGAGCCAAAGTCAGCCCATTGGTTTGCTTTGATCCCTCTCAGGAAGATCCTGGACCTCTTCTGCTTCTCCAAACACCAGGCCCGGAAAGTGCAACTTTTTCTGTACAGTAAAACTGAAGAATGACCAGCACGTTACTCCTCACTTTTGTTGTACGGGGCAGTGTGAGTTTGGTGCCAATCAGCAGGCTTTTTTTTTTTTTTTGGATTATGACTAGACCTTTTTCCCCCTTTCTGGCCCTGCATTCCTCTCATTTCTGCTCATGCAGCAGGAGAAACAGTTGGCAGTCATTAGAAACATCTTCAGTCAGGATGTGGCGCCTTACACCTCCACTTCATTGGAAACCAGCAAGGCTTTAGTGTTAATTTACTATTAAAACCAATGCTTTTTAAAAACACACATACACACACGTGTTAGTAATAAAACACTGGCATAACAAATGTGATTAAAAACTGTCTGCAACTTCTATGTTGGTCATGACTTCGATGTTTATGTTCCTAGGAGGGTTTTCCCTCACGTTTTAAAGGTTAAAATGACAGGTAATATACCCACTAAGGAGTGTTTTCAAGCAAAAGCTCTTTTTTCGTTTGTTAAACACCGCCTGCACACGTTAAAGAGGAGTCGTGCTCATACGACGCACATTTTCCAGTACAACATGACATCAGCGCTAACGTCCAACTATGCTCCCTCAACCCTCCCAAAAACAGGACGACTCGGGTTTAATTGTCTTACCGGTGTGTGTCTTCTCCGAATAACGATGGTTTTAGAGAGTGTGAGACGCCGATATGTCAGTAACAGAGTGGGAATCAAAGTTTGACGCCACGGATGAGCCTGGCCTCCTCTGCGCCATGACAGTCTGTGCTGAAGCGCACGCTGCGTTCATGGACCGTCGGAAATAACATACTCATGCGCACAATATTTAAGACGAGACACTATTTTTTGTTGAAAATCGTCAATATTCAGATTTAGTAAAAAAAATAATATATCTACAAATTACCGCTTCCAGAACATCAGATTATATAAACCCAAAAGTACAGATTCCGACAATGTCATTTAAACACGACGGATTTTTTTTCAAATGCCCCACAGGATAGTAAATTGGTAAATATCACGTGGCTGACGCACAGGAATAAAAAGTTTTTCAGATGTGATTCATATATGAAGAAGCTCACCATCCATACAAAAGTTAAAATCTGAACAAACAGGTTTGAACCACCATTTCAGTGCACTACTTATAAAACGTCAGGGATTTTGCTTTTGACATTTATGAAAAACGTACAAATTCATGCTGCAGCAATATCATATCATGATAGAAGTTAATTTAAGTAGAAGCATGCAGTGATGATTTCTTCATCTCAAACAATTTATTGAACCAAAATCCAAAAACAGTGGTGGGTATAGGCTACTACAACAACAAATGTCAGTGTCAATAATTTGTCGTGTCCTTGTGCATCAATAACAGCTTGACAACATCTTATGCTGTTCACAACTCTACTTATTGTCAGCTGAGGCATGGCATCCCACTTCTCTTGAAGGGCGGCCGTCAGGATATTGAGGTTCTGCGTTACAGAGTTACAAGCTTCTACACAGCAATTCCATTTGAAGTACACCTGTGTCCAGCAGCTGTTCCCTAATGAAACAACCTCGATGAGGTGGAGCATTGTCGTCTATGTCAGGTCTCCGTGTTTGTCTGCCCCTTGTGTGTCTCACCGCACCTTTTCAATTATCCTAGTGTGTTCTTCCCCTGCTCAGCACTCATGTGAAGCACCGGTGGTCTCCCTGCCTTCCTATGTGTTTAAACCCTTCTCTCTCTGTTGTCTGTGTTGGCTCATTTTGTCGCTACAGATTCCCCTGCATTTCCTTGTGTTCCCTGGACTTAAGTTATGTTTTTTGTACTTTCTGCTCATTTGTGCCCCCTGGACCATTTAACAATGAACTTTGTGTTTTATGGAAACTCGTGAGTCTGCATTTGGGTCCACTTGGATTCCCTGTCAATCAATGAAGATGGAATTAGCACTGTGTTTTTCATATAGGGGCCCAATGACTGGATTAATGCTATTATTCAGGTAGCATGTGCTTGTGAATGTAACATTCAAAAAGTGTAGGACAGTTGTGTATTGACAAGACACACATGCCCAGTGTAACACCATCACTCCTCAGGTGACAACAGTGGCTGATGCAGTGCCCTCCTTGACATCTCCAACATCATTTTGTAGTCTTCATTTTTGCTCAATGTGAATGGACTTTCATCAGAAAACAGCATTGAGGTCCACTGGTCCATCATCTAGTTTAAATGCTCCCTGACTCATGGAAGACCATGAGGCCTGCCACTGGTGGTGTGGTCTTAAGACTCTTACAGGTTGTCTTGGATGCAGACCCCGCTGATGTAAACGGTTTCCAATACTCTGACATGACACTTGGTGCCTCTCACCTCCCTGAATTATGCCTGGAGTTGAGTGCCACTTATCATCCGGTTATCTAGGGCAATGTTCACAATGAAGCAATCATCTGTGTGGGATGTGGCCAAAGGACATCCACTTCTCTGCCTTTCTGTGACTCTCCCCGTCTCTCTGTGTCTCTCTTCAACCTGGTGATGACTGGGTCGAGGGAATGTATTGGTCGATTTATGGATTAAGCACCTGTTGTGACTTTAGCCTTTAAGCTCAATGTTAAAGAAAAGCAACTTTTGTCATAAGTACTGAAACACTGAACAGAAACATTCAAAAGTTTAGAGGCATTCAAATTAAGTTCACCTGTAAAGGTTATAGTGCATTTTGAGTTCATCCTCCAATTATATTCGATTGCAGAATACCCCTACTTTTTTGAGAGTAGTGGGTACGTATGCACGGTGGCACAGTAGTAAGTGCTCTTGCCTCACAGTCTCTCTCTGTGCCTGTGATGGACTGATGACCTGTCCAGGCTACATTTTGTTCCCTCACCCATAGTTAGCTTGGATTGACTGCAGGGCTATAATATATATATTTTTTAAACTTAATGTGTATTTTATCTTGTTTCATTTTCTCCATCTTCTTGTTTCATCTATCTATGCTGCTCAAAACACTTTTTCCTCCCACTACATAATCTAATAATAACTATTGAAATAATGTACGACTACATTTCCCTCTGTACTTTCACTAAAGAAGACATGTTACCCATACTAAAGAGCTAGATTTTTTCTGTTGCTGTTTTTCAAGTTGCTGCTATTTTATATTAGGTGTATATTTCTCTCACCACAGGGGATAAGGCAGTAAGACTTGGAGCTGTTCACTGCTACTGAAGTAGATATTTTGTGGCTCCGAGAACCAAGAGTGAACTCAAGAGACCACCTGTCTGAGGGCACCATCTGCAATCACCCAGGCTCGGGAAGGCCCAATTTATCAAGAATGATAAAGGAGAGAATGCAAACATTAAAAAAAAGAAAATAATTAGTAAAGTTGGAACGTTCCGTGGTACATTCAGTTTATAGGCACGGAGTCATTTTCCTTGAGCTCTGTTTAAAATTCGCACTGTATTTGCGTGTCCTCAGTTTCAAGTAGTTTCAAGAGTTTTCCAAGAATGCTGTGTGCGCAAGTATCAGTGTGAGAGCATTACTGAGAAAAGCCAATATTTCAAACTGTGAAATTATAAAATCCCACTAGTCCTCCCAACATGCCCCAGAGTGCAGGCAGTTTTCTTTCATCTTGTAATTAAACCTAAATCCACCCATCATCAACATTTTTGCTTCTCCCAGCTCTAGATAGTTGCTGAATAAATGTCTGGAGGGAGTTCAGAGCAAATAAACACTTATACTGTCAAGTGATTTTTTTTT
This sequence comes from Parablennius parvicornis, assembly GCA_900302745.1. Classification (NCBI taxonomy): domain Eukaryota; kingdom Metazoa; phylum Chordata; class Actinopteri; order Blenniiformes; family Blenniidae; genus Parablennius; species Parablennius parvicornis. The sequence continues at coordinate 13,447 of OMNM01051818.1, read as the reverse complement.
TCCTCAAAAACTGCCATGCTCAAAAATACAAAAGTTTCTTGAAAGAGGCCACAAAACTGACCTTGGAAATTTACGTTTTTTACCCCTATCAGAAGTAATGAATTCATTCATCAGGCCCACTCAATCACTTTGCACAGACTTTAACCAGATAAAACTCAGATGGAGAAAATCCCCCAAGGCTATCAGGATATGTTTAATTCAATAAACTGCTTAAAATTCAGCCGGTGGAGGACACACATGTAGCCTACGTCGGTCTACCTCCGCTGCTCATCGCTCAGTGGGGGATAATGAGGAAGCAGGAAAGACATGATGGCCTTGAATGTTGAATAAAGACTGAAATACCCCTTTGCAGTGCAATTAGAAGAGACCTGCTGGTGAACTTTATCTGGCCCTCAGGTCAGGTAGATGGTAGATGTGGGAACTGCTGACGGACATCTTCGACAGAGGTGACTTTGCACAATTGCTGCCAGATTCGATGCTCGCAGAGGGGGTGTAACATTTAATACTGACATTTATATTATTTCACTCACATTGGGTCAAGATTGCTCTTGTGGATATTATTCTCTCAAAAAAAGAAAAAGAAATCTTTCAGCTCCAACATATGTTTCCATCCATCCAGCTGATTTTGGGGAAAGTTGTGGTGCGTCCTGGACCAGTTATCTCCAACCACTATGACCAACAGAGCCATTTTTTGCCACTTCATAGCAAATAAGATTTGTCGAGAGTCACAAAACATAGCTAACCTTTGAAATGAGAATACCACTGGACTGGACGGAGATGGGCGTCAGGAGACGTAGACGAGTCTCAGCTGAGAAGAAGGTAGTAAAGACGAGGTTCATGCAGACCCTTGTTGCAAGGAAGGAGGATACGGAAGGCCGAGAGGATTGGAAAAAAAGATGATCCACATTTGCAACCCCAAATGGAAAAATCCCAAAAGAAAATGTCCAGCATTCACTTTATTCCTGGGTGAGGAATGGCTTATTAGATCTTATTTGTTTTAAAATTTAGACATTTTCCTCTTTTTTGTTGGACATATACAGTATAAACCATCAATGTCCCAAGCTTTGACAATTTCTGTCTTTTTTCCCAAAGTACCCAAATCAGCTTGAAATCCAAAGACACAAGAAATGTTTGTAGAATAGTCACGCCAAGAGCAGTACTTTATACACATGTGGCCATGGAAGCGTTTGGAACACATAACCGAACTGATTTTGAGTACTTATGGCAACGTGTATGGTAGTAAACAAGCTGTTCAACCCAGATGGGACTCGAACCCACAATCCCTGGCTTAGAAGGCTAGTGCCTCATCTCATGCCTCATGCAGCCACTGGGGTTGGAGGGAGGGGTAGGGGGTCACTTCACAAGGTCATCAAGTCCTAACAATGGTTTTTAATATGAAAGAAAGCACATTTGAGAGAGCTATTATGCTGTGGTATTTTGCGATGCTGGTGTGTGTGTATGGATCAGTCAAAAAGGTCGCGAACCAGGAAGTTAAGGAATTGCAGTATCTTGCAATATATCTTTAATATCTTTAATATATTAAAAAGGCCCTGTGGCCTTTTTAATATATTAATTCTATTATAGAGGCAGGTAAAGGTACCTACCCCAGATGGGACTCAAACTCACAATCCCTGACTCAGTAGGCCACTGGATGTATTATTGACTGTCTAACAAAAGCTGACTCGTAATCAGGTAAAAAGCTATTGGAAACAGAGAAAAATAATAGTAGCAGTCGATAAAACATGAAGAAAACTCTTGCTTCCTTTAAATATTCTGCAACTTACCAAGATTCAGTTTTAGGATGAGTACAAAAAAAAATTATCTATCTATTCATTTGCAATTCAGTAATTAGGTGAGAATCGGGCTTCAAATGGGACTCGCTCCTTCATTCATGAAGTATGGGAAAGTTCTTGGATTGTGGATTTCTTCATGTCAAACTTCTTCAACACCAAACACTCATCCATGTCTTTATGGATCCTCCTTTGTGCACTGGTGCGCAGTCATGTTGGAACAAGAAGGGACCATCTCTCAGCGGTTCCAACAAAAGTTGGGAGCATGAAATTATCCAAAATGTCTTGGTATGCTGAAGTGTGTGCAGTTCCTTTCACTGGAACTGAGAGGTCGAGCGCAACCTGACTGACGATCAGGCGAAGTGGAGAGCCACTGTGCACCAACATATAATGGCCTTTGAGGCTAGACAGCATGAGCTCGCCGCTGAATTCCGCCACATGCCCTCTGAACGCTCTGCAGCCCAGCAAGAGGGCAAAATCGCTATGAACACTTATCAGTGTGTCCTGTGTGGCAGAAAATGCCTTTCCAGAATAGTGCAACACAGCCACAACAGATGCTGCTCCAGCAGCGCCACCATGCAGCTATTTTTTTCATCTATTTCCGCTCTTTTTCTTTCTGCTTTCAAAGAATGCTAAAACGGATGATCAATTTTGACCGAAGGAGGCCAACTAACTATTTGTTCCAAGTAACCATAGCTGTTTTTTAGAACCTGACTTTTATATTGTTTCTTTCTATTTATCAAAAATTCAGGTAAACCGCCATCATTTGCGAACAAAACAAATGAGTCTGGCCACACTGAATATCTCTCCTTTCCTTAAAGCTTTTCTTCATCTGGATTTATTCATTTAGCTTACTAAGAGGGACATCTGGAAACTTAACATTTATCAAGTGAATTAAAGGCAGCGTGTAAGTTTTATAGTGAGACGTGACATTTATTTTAGTTTATAAGCTATTGAACCATTCAACATTTTAAATATCACATTTGTCAGCCTGTCCTATGAGCCAGAGAGACAGACAACACCACACACTCATATTAACACACTCATACATTAGATTTTTGGATGGTACATGGAGTACGTGGAGACAACCCATGTCCTCAGAAGAAGAACATTAAAACTCCTCACAGAAAGGCTCACAAGCCCAGCCTGGACTCTAAGGTTCTTCTTATCTAGAGGCAAGAGTTGTAAATATGCAGGCGAACACATATTTGTTGACTAGACATTTTCTGCAGACATCTAAAATTGGGAAACAACTGGTGCTGCCCTCAAGAAACAAAATTGTTGAACAAGTGTTTTTTTTAAAGTGCTTTCAGAATTTATACAATCATAGAGGTCAAAGTTTCCTATTTGAGTGGAAGGTGTGAAGGAGAGATGAAGAAGAGCATAACGGACGGAGACGAGTGTCAGGAGTGGTCGAAGAGTCTCAGCTGAGAAGAAGGTTGTAAAGACGAGATTCATGCAGAACATTGGTGCAAAGAAGGAGGATACAGAAGGCAGAGAGGCTTGGAAAAGATGATGATCCACTATTGCAACCCTTAATTGAAAAATCCCAAAAGAAAATTCAACATTCACTTTATTTCTGGGTGAGGAATGGCTTATTAGAATATACTTGTCTTTAAATTTTGACATTTTCCACTTTTTTGTTTTCAAGTGTTGACCATTTCTGGGTCTTTTTTCCTCGACGGATTTCATTTATTTATTTATTTTTTCCCCAAGCACCCAAATCAGTTTGGAATCCTAACCCATCCTTTGGGAAGACTGCGTGTTTGCACATTTCTGGTCACTAGATGGAGACATTTTATAGTTTTGACACGGTCTGCTGCCCAACAGCTCCCAGGACAACAATAACCTACCTCATTCTGGGTATTATTGGTCAAATAAATTAACCTGTCAACAAAATTCTACCTTTGGGATTTCAAACATTTAAAGCTCTTCTGTAGTTGTAGCGCAGCTTGGCTTCCTGTAACTGCAGCCTTGTAAAGGAGCAGCTGGAGCTCTGCACCTTTAAAATCATATTTTCATCCTTTGCCTCTGGACTAGGCTGTGACAGAAATCCAAGGTTTGTGTTCTTAAGTACAAATAATTGGTTTGATATTAAGGAGAATTTAGGCATCCTCGCAAACCAGCATTGAACTACCTCAACAATACTGAAATTATGCATTAGTTTGTATGTGCATTGTTTCAAGTATGCCATTTTTCCCCACATACTTATACAATTTACTTTGTTGCTTTTGAAATCAGAATTTATCTATCTTTTTCTCACGTAAAGTATTTTTCTATGTTCATTGTTGTACGTCTTGAAATTCTTAACTCCTTCTGTTAATGTTTTCTTTTTAAGCATTTATGATTTTTTTTAGCTTGTCTATACATTTAATTAGAATTTAATTGCCTTCATGTCCTAATAATTTCTTTTTTTCATTTTTGTTTGTTATTGTGTTTGCTCCTGCGAGCTGGACAATTTTCTTTTGGGTACACAAGGTTCTTCACACAGTACAAAAACATGGCTGAAAAACGATACATGTGTTATTTGAAACACCCATTTATAAAAATAACTGTTGTGACAACACACATAAGCACAATGTAGCGGATGGCTCATGAATCAATTCAAATTGATGAATATGTCAAACAAGCCCCCTCCCAAAAAAAGAAAAAAGAATATTTTACAAGACCTCCCCATGTTTAAACCTGCTATACAAGTTTAAACCACAAGGTGGTGTGTTGAGGCAATAGCTAATGCTAACTGAAGCTTGGATCCACTGGACACAGTCCTGACTACTGCAATACCAACTAAAAAAAGTTGCAAAAGAAAAGATGAAAGTTAATTTGACACTAAAGTGACTGAACACTGCCACCCAATGTACAAAAGAGGCATAATGTATATTTTACATGGCACCCCTTCAGAGCAGGTAAACATTTTCATTGTGCAACACTACATGAGAATAAATAGAAATCACAACTTCTATATTGTTGATGCTTTCAGAACATTTTTGATTAGATATTTTGGCACTTATTGTGGAACATAGAACAATCGTAAATATTCAAATCATTGGCATGGCACACCGCAGCTCTCAATGTGAATACGGCTCTCTGGAAAGAGAAGATGAACGAAAGCACAAAGCACAGTTTAGACCAACACAGACAGGTAGGCAGATTGGAGAAAAGTGGAAATAACACAGCAAAAGCAAAAGAGGCAGGTATCTGATCATAAATTTATTAACAGTTGCTGCTGATGCAGGGGGAAAACAAAGTTGCCACTTACATGTGCAGTTTTTGCACATTGCGCCTGCACACAACTGCACGGCACCATTATAATGTTTTGTTTCTGCATCAAAGGTCAAGATGTGCTTTGGCTAATTGAATTCCAAATTTACGGCTGTACAGCGGTGCCTCTCAACGGGGTGACAGCTTTGAAGAGCTTGCTAATAACACACCGTGGGCTTGTTGGATAAGTATTATTTGTGGACAAGAGTGTCGGGGAAAAGCAAAACATTAGGCAGCAGCATAAAATATTGAACAAACTCATCTT
>OMNM01051767.1:6041-24882 GCA_900302745.1 Parablennius parvicornis | reverse complement strand
TGTAAGCACAAAATTAATTCTCTCTAAGCCACAAAGAATTAATCCCTTTTCTTGTGCTGGGTGCTGAGATGGATTTGCACACAAACAATAGCACATGTGCACGCACACACACACACACACACACACACACACACACACACACACACACACACACACACACACACACACACACACACACACTTTTTGGCTTCTTAATTCTCATTAGCACTGGTAATGGCACATCAGAGCACAAAGAGGTTTTAATCAGCAACCTCAGCCTTACAAAGACCCTCCTCTACCCCTGCTGGCTCTCTGCCCCCCACACTGCCTGAATCAAGAACAAAAACCCTCAAACCTGCTTGAAGGATCAAAATAAATGACATATCATTGTAGGCCACCTTATTACTTGGTCTACCTGTTCAGAAGCTCATAAAATGCAGACTTACAATCTTCACGGGTTTGGATATACAGGACGTTGCTCCGGACACCATCCCCAGCCTGTGTGTAGGCCAGCACCTGGATGCTGTAGTTGGTGAACTTCTCCAGGCCTCGGAGCTCCACCTGCTCCTTGGTGGTGGTAATATTTTGCATTTCACCCCACTCTGAAGAATAGAAGGAAAAACAGAAAGTCAGAATGAGGATTAAGCAATTTTTGAATTGTTATTGAGTGAGAGATTGGGATGACAGACATACTCAACACACCTCCATCGGGGAAGACAGCCCAAAACACAACACGGTAACCTTTTAACACGCCATGCAGGGTCAGCCGTGGAGGCTCAGCCCACGTGATCACTGCCTCATCGGATGTTACTGAGATAGCCCTCACATTCTGCGGTGGCTGACTGGGGACTGAAGACAAAGAGACAAACACAAAAATAAATAAATAAATAAATAAAACAGGTAAATATTATAAACCATGTAACTTCAGTTCTCTAATCCTGTGTTTCTCGTGTTAAATTCAATATGAAATCTCTGTTTGGCACGACAAATAATCATGCATTTTATTCTTGACTCGCCAATGTTGGGATAATATTTATAATTCAAATAAAAAAGGATGTGATAACTTGTAAGTCTTTGAAACTCACAATTTGATTCACAACATATCTCATACAACATGCAGGATGTTCCAATTTAGATTTTTCATGAATAAGAGGTCATTTTCATAGTTTCAAACTTTTCTTGAAGATATATAACTGAGGTCTGCAAATTCAAGAATGTATTTCTTTAAGATAAATTATACAGTATGTTGAACGGACAGATTTTGGCAGTACTTTGCCACACAACTGACTAAAATATATATTTTGTTAACAAATACTGGTATTTCTACAAGAAACCTGGGTTCAACCCATGTATCTATTGCTATGAATCAAATATTATGACATATGTGTATCTGAAAAGATTGACAAGGATTTGGAATACCTCAGGTGAGTTGCAGATGCAAATGTGTTGAATATGAAGATGAATTTTGAACACTTTGAATTCAAAATACTTTTTTTTTGTCTTTTGTTAAATTTTTACTACATAATCTCAGTTGTTGCAGATGTATGAAATTTATTAGACCCTTTCTCAGTTCAGTAAAGTGCAAGAAATCAGGTCAGAGTCTTAATCCAGCAGCTTGCTTTAGGATTCTGCTCGATGTTTATAGATAAAATAATTGCTGGACAGAAGACAAAGTCCAAATTAAATTTATAGTAAATAGTAAATTTATTGTAGCTATTGTGCAACACGCATGTAAACACCCGATAAATTCGGATCCATACTTTGTATATAGAGTGTATGACATTCTTGCAAGATTCTGCAGCATGTATAAAATACCAATTCAGTGTGATTAGACTGAAAATTGTCACTAAAGAGCATTTTCCATTACTGTTGTTTCTCCAACTGATGGAGAGCCCTGTGAGCGCGAGGTTTAAGACAGCTGACAAAAATATAAAGTGATAAACATATTCTGAAAGCCTGAGAGGCATTTCCATATCAAACCTTAAGTGAGCACACAGGCTAGTGATAGATGAAAAGGCCATGACATGAGTCAAGAAAGATGTATAGAACCGTCTCTGGTTCTCTGAACAAGCCTGGCTCTGTCCCTGCCTGTCCAGGTGTCTCTTCTGTTGACTGCCACTGACCACTAGTCATTCAGACTTTGAATAACGCCTACTGTCGGACATGAACAGAAGTCAACTTGTGAGAAAAGGAAGAGCAGGAAGAGAGGAAGGGGGCTGACTAAAAGACAGAGAGCAATGAAAGAGAAAGATTGGGCCAAGTCCACCAGGGAATTTCTGTGCAGCTGGTGAAGAGAAGGGGAGGTGGGGAGGAGGACGGAGGAAGAGAGTTAAAGGAGAAAGGAGGATTAGAAAACTAAAACAGGGTTTCGCATGACTAAACCTTGGGTTTTAAGAATAAATGAAGAGAACGTAACAAAACACATCCCTTAAAAAAAAAACACAATAGATCCAGGCAGAGGAGCATGTGGGTTCAACTGCCCTCAGATTATCAGTATCAGGGCTTATTCTGGGATAAGCAGGTATATTTGAAAAAAATGCAGAGAATAACTTGACAAAGATTTGGAGAAACATATGACCATAGCATATTAGGCAGTTTTAGACTATTGCTATAGGGAGGAGGAACCCTGAGTGAGGGCCAGAACAAGAAGGGAGGAAGAGAAGGGGAGTAGAGGAAGGACAGAAAAAGATGAAGAGAGCAGAGAGACAATGCGCTCAGCTGTGGATAATTACAGCAGGAAGCTAGCAGGGGGAAAGAGAGAGAGACAGACAGGGAGACAAGCTAATTATAATTATTTTTAGTATGCTTGTTGTTATCACTATTATCATAATGGCCATCAATATCACTGTCGCCACGGTGACAGCCTCAGGAAAGAACTGGAGGGCTCCGTCTCCTCTGGACCAATGGGTCTCAGCCAACTGCACAATGGGTGGACTAGTGTGTGTGTGTGTGTTTTTTTTTTTTTGTGTGTGTGTGTGTGTGTGAAGTCTAAAACGTGATAACCACCACATTTGTGTCCAACATGCAGGTATTTTGAATATTTTAAATGTTGAATTGTGGTTTGGTTTTTATGTGGAGATTTTAGATTTTGTACTAAACACTTATTTGTGGTGACTGAGTAGGAATGAAATTGCACCAATGGCGTCATGGTGGTTTAGGTTTTTTTTCCGTTTTTTATGTTGTTTGTTTTTAAGCAATTTCACCACACAGCAAGAATATTCGCATATGGTTCATTGGCAACTTTGAATTACCAGTGAAATTTCTGAGTGTGTTGTGTTGCAGAAAGCTAGTTTTGAAGTTGAAGTCACTGAGAAGGCTCCTCAAAAACAGAGCTAATTTAGTCTGTGTTGCAAAAGTCTGTGATTGCAAAATGACTAATGAGGACAAACCCAAGGCTCACATTAGGGATATTAATACATTTTCAGGTAATTTTTAGTTGGGACTTATGTTAGACAAAAGGGCTGAAAATAGTTAGGTTTAGACATGTAGGAGTTGCAGATTCAAGTAATATCAGTTTGTGGTAGATTAATGTAGGTTCAGGTATCCGAGGACCACGGAAACACAACAATTTAGGTTTATTCTGGGAATGTGAGCGTGCTATTATTGCCTTTACATATCCACTGATTCATGCCAACAATCACTTCATCACAGCTTTTTAGTTTGTTTTCACACCTTCGTTGCTCATTGGTTCTGAATGCAGACCTATAGTTTAAATTTGTAATGAATCATTCATATACAGATATAAATTAATATAAATGAGGGTATTTTATAGCAGTTTGAAGAGACATTTCATGTTAAAAAAGTGTCAAACAGACATTTAATGTCTCATGTGTTTTTCTGGTATGAATTCTTGCACAACGGATGACTTAAGAGAAGAAAAAATTATATTGTATAGCACAGTGTAGGTGAGGAAGAATTTTCACTCTCTGACAGTGCGCTTAGTCACTCAATTCTCGCAGTGCTGCTGAATGGGCACTGTGTCTATGAGACTATGTGTGTCCTTGGTACTTGGTAAGAAGCATTTGAATTCCGGCAGCCAGCCTTCATTCTTGTTAAAAGAAGGGAAAGAAGGTAGTAATTTTAGGTTACAAAGCATGGCGTGATTTGACAGAGATCAGACGGTGAGAAAACAAAAAGAACAATGGCAGGAGAAAAGTGCAGTAGCTGTGGATGAGAGCGAGAGCAGAGAGTGAGATTTGATGGGACTGACAGCTTCCCTTCCACTGAACGTAATGCTCTGTGCTGTTGACCTTCTTCTCTTCTCTTGCCACACACAGTCATACGACACTGGTAAACTTATTGTGAGAGAATTAGCTTTATTTTCATGGTTTGCTGTAAACCTCACCATCTTCGAGTGTTGTGGCATTGATCTCTGAGCTGGAAGGCCCTGTGCCGGCTCGATTGAAGGCCTGGACAACCACACCGTACTGGGCAAACTTTTTCAGATTGTCCAGAGTGTAGACCTCACTGTCTCCAGTGGCTTTCATCTCCACAATGCTGTACTGGCCGTTGCTGCCTGGGCCATTCTCTCTATATCCGATCTGGTAACCTCGTATTACCCCATTCTGCAGCTCTTTCCTGGGTGCCTACGGAATCATAGAAAAACAGAAACAAAAACATGAAACTTGTGATTCAGGGATCTCTACTCACACTATGTAATACATAAAAAGAATAATGTTACAACTGATTACTCTATATCAGTGTTTTTCAAAGTGTGGAAGGGCTTCAGCTTGAACTGTACGACTGTTAAAGCGCCGTTTCACTCCAAGTAGCGATTTTTGGCTTAATGACGAATTAAAATGTGAAATTGGGCTTTAGATACCCACCTAGTTTAAATATTTGGAAAGTCTTCCTATTGGTAGTCTCTTACAGTAATCTGGTGTGCATGGTTTTAAAAACTAAAACTAAGTTAAATTTTCTCTAATCTTCATTACACTTGAAAAAAAAAATGTTTTAATGTTTGTGCTTTAATGAAATACTCTTCAGCTTCAAAATAGTACGGAGTCAGCTGACAAATCTTTGATCAATAAAAATAAACCAAAGAATGATCAATGCATCATGATTTGCTCTGGAAATTTCAAAGGAAAACATATTGCTAAGACAAAGCATCCCCAGGCCCATAGTTTCTTTCTCCAACTGCAGGAAGAATCTCCTTGAATCTTTCTAAGAAGACCCACCCCATCCTTTGAAATCTGATTTAGAGACAGCAATATAAATCAGGCGAAGACAATGGTACTTTAAAGCATCTTTAAAGACGTTTATGGCTGTCAACACTGTAAATACTTGTGGTATGTTACCTTCCATGTGACTCTGATACTCTGAGAGGTCACAGGCTGCAGGATCACGTCCATCGGAGGACCATCAGGCTCTGCAGAGAAGAGCAAAAACATTTAACTAATGTTAGATGAACATTTTGTGGCTTTCATGGTCACTGTATGTTTTGTCTTGCCATAAGATTCTGCCATACAGCAATCAAAACATGTTTTTCCCTTGGTTTGTTAGGATAGACATTGAATACAAAATGCTCAAGGACCGCTGCCAGTGTAATCAGCCTGGGATGCTATCTATGAACACTCAAATAGGTAAAATATTTGCGTGTATTCACGGGTAAAACACAGTCTTGTAAGGAGACTTACGTGCTTCCTCTGTACTGATGGTGAGCTCCTTACTGGCCTCACTCTTGCCTATGGCATTGTAGGAGTACATGCGGATGCTGTAGACAGAAGCTGGGTGAAGGTCCACGATGTTGGCCTGATTGTTGGTGGGAGAGATGTTTCGTGTGGCATGCTTCAACTCCCAGGTGTCTGTCAAGGAATAACACAATGACACACATTTGCTACCATCATTTTCACACTTGAAACACATTTGAAGAGGTACACATCCAAGTATCAAGCACCTTTATTATTTACCCACTGACAGTTATGTTGTGTGATATATATATTGTGTCCAAATAGAATGTTGCAGTGTGTGTGTACATATGTTATGTTATATAATCAATCAATTAATTAACTAATTAATGGATTTTCACATGATGAGCCTGGTTTGTTGTGGAGTGTATTAGCATTTGTAATTAGTATTAGCAAGTGATAGATGTTATTTACTGTAAGGGAAGGATGTGACTTATTATCGTTACTTACAGATACACTTGTGAGCAAACTCTTTTTTCAAGTATGTTATTTCACTCATCAATAAGTGCAATTCACACCAAATAAACTACATTAAAATACTGCTGCGTTTGCACATGTTTAAATCTATTATCTAAATGCTTTTTTTGGCTTAGATTTATGCTTTTATACACTTGTTATCGTAGTAAAATTTTTACAATATAATGTAGGGTAGATACTTAATACAGGCAAATGAAATCAAATGCCTGCTACCAAGAATACAATTGAATGCTGTATCGAAGAAAAGCACTTTGTACTCTGAAGTGAGTTCTTTACTTTCTTTTACTACTAATTCAGTAATGTGACTGTAGTTGTCCACCTATGTATACTGTATCAACACACTCACCGGTTTTGTTTTTATATTCAATATCGTAGGAGGTAATGACGCTGTTTCCATCAAATCTTTGTGTCCACCTGAGGTTCATGCTACGATCTTTCACTTCTCGCACCTCCAGCTCAGGAGGGTCTGGAGGCTCTAAAGGAGAAAAAGGGGTTACAAAGAGGCAAAAAAAAAAAGGTGGCAGAAACAGCAAAAGAGAGATATTCCTGGATGTAAAGAGTGAGGACTTGAGCTTTTTCCTGCATTTGATCAATTTTAAGTGGAGATAGTATAGTGCAGGCATTAGCACATTAATGGTTACCTTGCACAGTGAGCTGGATGAGGCCTCGTCCTTCTCCGTAAGAGTTGATGGCATGACAAGAGAAAAAGACTGAATCCTCCCGCTCTGCTGGCTTCAGCTAAAGAGCAAAAGGTAAAAAGAGAACTGTCAAAGTGACAAACAACTCTATCTTTGTGTGGGGAAATTGTGTAAAAGCGCACCGCTTGGTGATGGAGAAGTGCTTCTTGAAGAATTTTTTTTTTCTCCACCATCATTCAGATGAAACTGCACATGCCCTGAATTTAATTTTTTGCAGTTTCCTACCAATTTCCTCAAAAAAATAATAAGTGAATTACATGAGTTTTGTGATTTATTGTTGAAGACATGGAGTAATTTACACAAGTCCTTTTCACATACATCCTTTTCACGGGCCCTCATTCAAAGACCTGCAAAGAAACATTTCAACCATGGAGTATTTGTTGCTTCTTAAATATTTAAACTTTTTAAAGTGATCATAAATAAATATCCAACCATAATTGTAAGCCATTTATATTTGATAATAGCTTGGAAAGTGTCAAACTCCAACATATTTCACAGTTTCTCAATTTATATAATGTGTAGGTGTGAAAAGATATCTTGTAAACTATCGGATCCAAGTTTTTCTATAATGTAGTAGGTAGTAGATGCAAGTGAATAACAGCAAACAGGAAAAACAGCTTATTATTGTTAACATAGATGAAAAATAAAAATGATTTATATCAAGTACATGAATACCATTGAAATTAGACTGAACTAAATCATAAACGCAACACTTTTGTTTTGGTTTCAATTTGAGCTGAAATCAAACATCTTCGATGTTTTCAACGTTCACATAAGGCAAATTTTTCTCAAATATTGTTCACAAACTTGTCTAAATCTGTGTTAGTGAACACGGATCCTTTGCCAAGATAACCAGACATATCAAGTTGCTGATTAGATGGCAGGATTATTATGTAGGTGTGCTTTAGGCTGGCCACAATAAAAGGAAGGACACTCAAAAATGTGCAGTTTTATCACAAAATCAAAAGAGTTGCGTTCATATTTTTTGTTGCGTATAACTGAGAGATTTGCTTCTATACTTGAATAGATATCAGAGTGGTTAATCATGAGTGGGACAATGACATCCTCAGCATTTTGCTACATTATAAAGACTCATTTTAATACCATCAAAAATTTCTGCATCACAAGGCTGCATAAGCTGGGTGCAGAATCTCTACCTATGGATGTAGTCTAATCTGTTTTTCAGTAGTGACTCAGTGTCAATGCGAAGGCACCACATCAAACAATTAGATCAAGTTAAGTCAAATCAAGTCAAACATTTAGAAAATTAGAAAAACTGATTGGCCTTGATTAATTCCTGCCCTTTAACAACCCGATTATTTGTTATTCCTATAAGAATAAATGCCCAAATAGAAGAAAAAAAAGAAAAGTAAAGAGAAATTCAAAGAAAGAAAATTGAGAGCAATTTGTCAACTGAGAAAGAGTCACAAACTCACTGCTGTCTGATTTCATTAGCAACATAATCTGCCATATATAAGTGTTTTTACCTTGAGCGTAGACAACACCTCGTCCGTCTTTTCATTGGGACTCGTGGTAATTGAGTACCGGGGATTGCGGTCAGGGTCAATGACTGTGTCGCCTCTTTCCCAGCGGATGATGATAGGCCATTCTCCCCTGGCTGTGCAGTTCAGCTCCTTCACATGACCCTTCTTCGCCATGGTGGTGTTGGGGTGACTGGTGATCATTGCAGGGACTGGAAGGAGAAGGTAAATGGAGTGTGAGATGAAGAGAAGGTGAGAACAAATAGAGTGGAGCAGGAGAAATAGTAACAGTGAACAGATTGATGGGAGGGATGTGAGATGACAGAGGTGGGTGAAAGAATGAGAGAAGGAGGAAAATAAACCTTAACAGGATGCTAAACAGAGTTGAAGCAAAAAAAAAAAAAAAGAAAAGAAAAGAAAAAGAAGTCAAAGTGGAGAGGGAAGGGAAGGATAATGGGAACTTAAAAAGCTGGAGTTTCAAATAGCCAAGTTCCATTGCAGTGGAGTAATGAAGAGCTGTGGTCAATGAGGTAAAGTCGATAAACCTCTTTTCTCATTCTCCTATAGTTAACTTTGGGATCTCGGTGAATGAAGAGGCAAAAACGATATACTCTACCTTTCGTGTTCACTCTATACACAAAATCCCTTGCACGCTCAATCTTCTTTGTCCAAGACACACAAACACACGGGCTTGTGTGCATGCACACACAATATCGATCCGAGGTGGGTTCTGCTGTTTTGTTTTCATCACTTATTCATCTCACCCTCCCTCTCTTCCTCTTTTCCTCCCTCTCCGCTGAGCGAAACAGACAGAATTGAGGGAGGCAGAGGAGAGGAACGGTTCAATCAATAACACTAACACTAGAAGGAAAGAGAGAGTGCACAAGAGCGGGGCAGCCCTTTGATAGCAAAACATGGTGAAACTAGTGCATTTATGTGCAGCTTGTTTTACGGCTCTGTGTTTACAAGTGTCAAAAGATTTCAGGTTATGTGATTACAGCTGGTTTGTTGGGTCAATGTGCTGCATGCCGTAAAGTGTTCCAACGTCAAATAATGTCCTGCTGTGTTTTGACAGAGTGTATATGCATGTCTGTACGCGTAATGCTCAGTGCATGCATACACATTTTCACATTGCATTACACAGGGTCTTGCTGACAGCAAGGGCAGGGTGGGGCAATTGATTGCAGATAATGATTAAGCTCAAAGTCTTTTTGATTGTCTGCAGACAGATCCCAGGTGTCAAAAGATCAATTGTTTGCCAGCGCGTTTTCTCGCTACCCATTATGCACGCACACACACACACACACACACACTTCTCCCGCAGGTCCATGGTCACCTTCACTGTGCACGTGTGTGTATGTTTATGCCAACAGAGAAAGCACTGTTCGCTGGTTAGACACAGCCAGTAAGTATGTGTGCACGAAGACTGATAAGCGGGAGCACTCTAGCATCCGAGATGGGCCTCATTGCAGTCTTCTACACAGTGAAAAACTCAAACTCAGCCATATTAGTCTTCGCAAGTTCATGTACTCACTTTTCACGGTGAGGACCATGCTCTTGCTGATGTCGGAGCCAACGCCGTTGGAGGCTTGACAGAGGTAGAAGCCACGATCCTCTTCCAGGACATGTCTGATAAGTAGAGAGCCATTATTCATGATCTGAATACGGCCCGTCAGAGGCACAGGATGGTATTGCTGAGGGTTTCCGATACCCGCTGTGATGGAAAATAGAGCCAGCGAAAAAAGGACTGGTTAAACTTTGCAATGTGTGGACCTCTGAATACAACAATGGGCAGAAACAAGATGACAAACACATTATAGTTCGAAGGTAAAGGATGACAAATTGGTTGCGTACCTAGTGCACCTTTGGCGTGTTTCCACATGACTTTAGGAGGAGGGTATCCATCTACAGAACAATTTAGGATCCCTGCCTTCCCATAGATCCCATCCTGGTTGTTGGGCTGCACCACAAACCGAGGAGGCACTGCAGACAGGTGAGGGCAAGGGTTGAACATGGCATAATTTAACTATATCAAACGTTGAAGCTCAGGCAATATAGTTAGTGTAGACATCTTGGTCAATTTAACATTGCTCAACTCTTTGGACTATTTCATGTGCTTCATAAATAATAAGTATTATTAATAATATGTGAACCAAACCAAGAAGTTAAGGGGTAGAATGAAATCATACATCTCAGTGATAAACAGTACCGGTAACTTAGTGGACTGAGTGGAGAATCAGTGTGTAAAGTTTTAGTTTTGATAATTTTACCCAGTTTAATAGTTGATCTCAATACCAATAGTATCACTTTTTTTTTTTGACAGAACAGTATGTATTTTCACGTTTTTGGACTATATTCAAAACCATAGTTTAAAATCAGTGACGTCAAACTGTTGAACAATACTGCAACTTTTTATGCAATCTTTTTTAATTTAAAAGGCATTTCTTACAGATAGCCTGACCATTTTCTTCATATCAGTTTAACTCCTGAGTCTTCCTGGTTCTCCTCTTCCCACCTGTGACTGTGAGCTGCCTCTCTGTGCTGACAGTAGCAGCGTCGTTGCTGGCGATGCAGGTGTAGTTGCCATTGTGTTTGAGAGACACCTTGGATATCTGGAGGGAGCTCATGAACTCTTTAGTGTCGATGGTGATGCCTGAGGAAGCCACGATCTCCTGGCCATCCTTACGCCACGTGATACGTATGGGCATGTCTCCAGATGACACCACGCAGGCGATGTACATTAGCTTACCGATTGAAGTAGGTGGAAAATCAAATGGCTGGATCAGTGGAGGAACTGTTGATAGAGGCATGAGAGTTAGGCAACATAAGATGTATAGAAAAGGAGTTAATTGAGGAGTTGTAGGGACAGAGTAAAAGTAAAATATTGAAATGCCATTAAAAGATAAGTAAAAGAGACAGAATATGAAGATCAAGTTGAGAAAATAAATGATAATTATGTGAGTGGGAAGAAGGAAAAGGCAAGGACAGAGAAAAAGGCAAGGACAGGCAACCGGATGTAACAAAGGGCAGATATATAGAAGAAAGAGTAAGTCAAAGAGAGAATGGAAATAAAGAAAAAAAAGAAATGAAAGAAAACAGTTAGAGGGTTGTTTAAATGAGTGGGGTGAGTAAAAGGTGAGGATAATGATTTGAGGCAGATATGAATAAGTGAAGGACAAAGAAAAGAAAGAATGTCAGATGTGAAGACAGGCATAAATATGGGTAGATGCGCAGTTTTGAAGATTCGGGGGCATTGAGAGGACATAGGGTGAGAAAATGAATGATGGAGGAAAGGAGAAACGCTGTTACATTTCTTTTTTCATTGCGAGGGCACAGTTGACAGTTTCACCTGATTGGTAAACTACGGGTTCTTTGCGTGTTTGACTTCAAAAGGGTTCAGAAGCATGTTTCTTTGGGCCTGGACTCACAAAGCTCCCTCACCACTGCAGCTTGCCCTACTAGCACACTACCCACTCTGCAGCCGTCTATGCCCCCTACCAACCCCTCCACTCAACCCCACCCTGCCCTGCTAAAGCCAGCCCATAATAGCTGCTCTAATTAGAGCCCTATCCATTGGGGAAAGAGCAGTGTTGCCATGGATACCGGCAGAGGTGATGGGGGTGGTTTGGAGTAGTCACTGAGGAGAGGTTGGTGGTGGTGGTGGTGGTGGTGGAGGGGTTACTGCTGAGACATCTGGGGGATTTAATCTGGGCCTCGTTAAAATTCATCTCATTAAATCAGAGACATGGCGAGCACACATTCATACAAGCACATACCTACACCCACATGCAGCAAATGAGCACGCGCGGCATGCGCAGGCAGCACTATTTGTGTAGTCACACGTGCATGTGTGCATGCGCGCAACACACATGACGAGCACCCGCAAATTTCACACATCATGCTAATGTCAAGCCCAGACACACACACACACACACACACACACACACACAGTTCACACTCGACATCTTCCTAAAACAAACATGTCATAGCACCGCCGCTGAGAACAGAGCGAACTATTACACAAGGTGACATGCAGAATACACGTAACACACATGGTTTATCATTCACACACATATACTGTATATGCATGAGTAAGGTAACACACAAATCTTATACAATAGCACTCTCCTACTCTGTGTAATTGCTGAGTGGTTGAAAGCTAGCACTAGGCCACTCCGCCCCTTAATCAGGGGTTATTAGAGGCAATGCATACAGCTTTGTTCTTTCTTCTCCCGCTGTTACACTTGCACCATTTTGCTCAAACCAGTATTACTCACTTGTCATCCCTTTTACAACTGGTCTATTCTGCATTCCTAATTTCTTGATTGTGGCACGATAAAAAACAGCTAGATTAATTTTCTATATCATTTTACTTTACTTTTTATAATCATTTATTGCAAAAGTTCCACATTGACATACAACCCATGAGTGAAAAACTGTGTGTGACTGACCTTTGACAGTGACATAAACAGTCTGTGTGATGAATAGCTGTGGTTGGATCAGCACACTGCACACATAGGCCCCCTCGTCCATCCCTTTCTGAACGTCGCTCAGCTTTAACGTCCCATTTTCGTACACAACCTAGACAGACGTCTAGGCTGTTAGAAGCAGGCGTGGTTATGGCACTTATTTATTACTTTGACTTAAATACGATGATTAAAATAAGATAAGATCAAAAACATAGTGGAACAGGAGTAAAAAATAAAAAGGCTTCTGATTTGTCTGTACCTTAAATTGTTTGTGTTTTGGAAGATTTCCGGTTTAATTCAATACAAGTCTTTCATGGGCTTTAGAAATCAGTCAAATAAAATGCGGTGCAGTGCCTGTCAAGTAGTCGGGCGTTCCAGTGGCTATCACTTTACCCACCTAAAACTCTTTCTGGTTCAGGTATGCGAACCAGTAACTTTAGGTCAAAATGTTTGCTTGTCCATCTGACCTCATTGAGATGGATATGCTGTGTAATGCTTTTCATATGTTGTTGACTACGAGTCTTAAATATTGCCTGTATTTGAAAATATCCCATGTATTAATGTGTCTGTGATCTTAACAGCCAACTCACTATTATTATATGATATCAGTGGGCAATTTATTTCAAAGAGGCCTGTTAACACTACTCAAGCTATGATTATCTGTATATTTTGATATGTATTTCAAAAAGAGTCACATATAAAAATGTCCCAGTAATATTTGATTTCTATTCATTCACATCAGGAACAAACTTTCCAAAGTAGAAAAAGCACGGTCCAGAATGAATCAACATACTTTGACATTTTGGCAAATAACTGATCAAATGATAAATGATAAATTAATATTTAGTGCATCGACATGCATATAAAACTAAAAGACGCGAACTTTTTTTTATAGGTTGTAGGTCTCTGATGCATCTCAAGAAGTTACTATATGATGGAAAAATATGTTTTTACTGTAGTGTCTTAAATGTGCTATATAATTAAATCTGATTGATTGATTGATTGATTGAATTGTTTTCACAATTTGATTCAAACTGTGAAACGTCCCATGTATTTAACTTTTTTTTTAAACGTATCTTATTTTCGTGATAATCTCATATAGGTCATAAAAAAATTTCAAAGGAAACAATCATCACAATTATAGCTTAATAAATGCTTCAAACATTTGAATGCATATAGTATAGGTAAAATATACCTATAATAAACAGAAAAAAAGTTTAAATTGACTAATAACTTTATCCTATTTGATGAGATGCATCTGAATGATGAGAATAAGTATAGCCTAAATATTGTGTATCTAATATTGAATATATATTGAAAACCAAAAAACATTAAGTTCCACCTGGCGATGATTGTCAGGGAGCAGAAGTCCCTCCTTGTACCAGTTGATTGAGTAATATGGATACCCAATCACACGACAGTTTATGAAGGTGTTTCTTCCCGCCACAGCCGTAATGTTTTTCATCGGTCGAATCCTTGGAGGACCTGATGGGAGTGAAAGAAAAAGAGATAGAGAGAGATACAGGGGGACAGATTCAGAGAAAAAAGGAGAAATGGGTTGATCACAGGAAAAAGAGAGAGGAGGAAAAAGAAGATCATTAGTTCATGGTGCCGGAAGTAGGTCGTGGAAATTTAGGAATATAGAGTAAGGGTGATGGGGGAGGGGTTTAGGGGGAAGGAGTGGATAGAGCAGGAAAGAAGCAAGTGAGGGTGGAAAGAGAGAGAGGTTACGATATCTTGCCTTAGTGGCATTTGATTTACTTTTACATGACAGTTTAATATCAATGTTACCAAGATGGAACATCCCACTTCTGGCAATGTCTTCATAACTGAAAAATGTGTTTGACCAGTCAAGTGTAGGATTTATGGACTTCTAAGTGACATACACTGCTACCTAGCTATTTAGTAAGATCCCCTTATGATGCATTAATATAAAAATAAGCCTTGGAAGCTTTCCAGTTTAAATAGTGCTGAAAAAGTATAGATCACACCTTCAATTCTGTTTTGTCTGGCAACAACCTCAAACTAGTAGAAAGCCTACAGGAGCTCCAGGCAGCAGCTCAGCAGTGATCATGTTATTATTGATTGGTCAGGATAGGACTAAACATACCAATTTGATTTATTATTACAGACTTAAACAAACAAGCTAATTGTTTTGTTTGTTTTTCTATTCATTTGAAGGTTTGAAGTTGATCAAAAGGTACGTGCTTGTAATGTATATGCAAGTGTTTTAATTCAAATCTTGTCATCTTTAACAATTTTATCATGGTAAAACTTTTAACTGTGTGTTTACAATGTCCTTGGATTCACTGAGGGGAACATGCATTGTCTTTTCCCAAAAAAAAATGTTGCTTGCAGTACAACTACAGCACACACAGTCTGTCTACTCTGTCTACAGAGAAGCTACATAATCTGGAGCTGGACGGAGCAACAGCAATCACAGTAAGTAATTTCTGGACGACAAGGAACAATGTGCTGTAAGATATAACGTAAAACTGTCCGGGGTTAATATAAAGAGGAAGACAATTGGATTCTTAGCAACAGACTTTACACTGGTCATATACGTATGGAATTCCCCCGGGTACGCCAGATTCTTTCCATGTGGTGACTGTAAAACTGCGCCTTGGTGTTACTGTGAAGAAGTGCGACGAGTACAGGGTGTCCTCTGAATTTGCTTATAGTCAGCTGGACTAACATGCTTTGTAACACTAAGGTGGATAAAGTTTTGTTGAAATGGATAAATGGTCATACCGTATTTTCAAACTGAATTTTACAGTGTGACCTACACACGTACTGGAGGAAAATGGAAACTCCTTACTTACTGCTTACTGCACCTGATATCCGGGTCACCATAAATAATTGAGTGCTTTAACTAACTGCTTTAACTAACATAGGGTTGAGGGGTTGATAATCCCACCTGGCTGTGGGTAAATGCAGTGTACACCCTGGACAGACCACCAGTCTATCACAGAGCAAATAGAGAGACAGTCACACTAACCTTCACGCCTACGGGCAGTTTCAAAGTGACTAATTAACCTTGAATGTTATATTTTTGGACTTTGGGAGGAGAGCAGAGTCCCTGTAAAAAAAAAAAAAAAAACCACACACACACACGCAAACTAAAGTCTCAAACTAAAGAATCAAACCAAAAATGTGTTTACTGTGAAGTGAGTATATAGGGTGCCCCTCGTAAGACAAAATCATTAGATTTTCTTCACATCACCCAAAATGGAAAAGCAATGTATGCTCTTAGAATTTATTCAGATTGATTTATATTTCAGATATTTTTGGCACACAACTTGATTTCCTTCAAACTGCACAAAAAACATTCTTCAAAGGTTCCCCTGCCATAGTTTTGACAAATCCAAAGTCATTATGGGCAAAAAAAGAAGTAAATATGAGCTGAAATCAAAGTCAAATCGAAGTATTACATTAGGTTATAATGTGTGAAAACTCTAAATCAAACCTGGAAAATGCAATTTTACACCAAGAAAATCCATTTAAAAATTATGCATGTTATTTTTATTTTTATTTTTTTAATTCAAATTACATTTATCAATTTCTAGTGGCACAACTTTTATTCATCTGTCACTGTTTAAATACAGAGACTGAAACCTACAGCCAGGCAGACAAACAGCCAAATGGACACAAGATGTGTTTATGTGTTTAGCATTATTGGAAGGCGCTGGAAGCTATCGCTCAATCATCCGTCACTTCTTGTCTGACCTTCTCACCATTGTTCATCTCGTATCTTTGTTTTTGTCTCTCCTCCAGCCCTCCTACCCCCCACTTCAGTCCGTCTCTTTCCCTCTCCTCCCTTTCCCAGCATGTGTTGAGCTTTGAAGTCGCAGCTTTGACGAGTCAAAGATGTATTATTCAGAAGCACCGAGTCAGGGGCGCGTGTACGCACACACAGACACACACAGACACACACAGACACACACACACACACACACACAAATTCAGATACAGATACAGATACACTATACACGTGGATTACTGTCTGTGTACACTCGTGTATTCGCTGCTGGTCTCTCACTGAATGAGAAGATAGATTTCTCACTGAATGAGAAGATAGATTTCTCACTGAATGAGAAGATAAGTTAAGTGTATCACATTTCAGTGAGTCAATGAGAAAACTAGAGTGTGATTTTTTTTTTTCAAGTGTGGGTATGACTGTTTTTTGTGTATATTTAGTGCAGTTGACTCAGTTTGTGTTGCATATGGGGTTGAAAGTCCCTGGCAGAGGAGTTATTCTCACTCCAATGATCATTCTGGCATGTCTGCTCCGAACAGACTTACATGTCACAACTACACATCTCATCAAAGGCCAGAGTCAGGAGAAGGAGAGGGAAAGAGAGACAGAGAGACACACAGGCAGGGATATAGCCCTGTCCATCGATGTCACTCCACATCTGTCATCTCAGACGACAGCAACATCACCAGTCTCTTCACCAGGGTTCACCATCCCTCCTGAAAGGACACTCCTGTCCAGTCTTCTCTCATTTTCATCTCTTTCATCTCCCCTCTTAACTTATTCCATCTGCTTCACTCTTCTGTCTTGCAGTATATTAAGTTGCAGTCTATTCATTGGAATATTTTGTCTGGCTGCAGCATGTGTGGGATCGCCGTGCACAGGTGTGTGTGTGTGTTTGTCTTCTTAAAGTGTTTTTATGATGTGTGTTCACATGGTCACATATAGTATGCAGAGCTACGTTAAGTCAGATGTGTTAAGTTTGCAGAAATGGTATTTTCTTTTTCAGAAATAACGGCAAAATGAAGACGGACGTTTGTGTGCTATTGGAAGTAAAAACCAAGATCAAATAAGACCTATGTGCTTTGGAATTTTGGTTGTTATGCAAATGTAACTGATTACCATTATTAAATAATAAGGCTGAGAAAGTTATTGTGTCTAATGCATCATTCAATTAATGCTGATTGATGCTGTTAATTTCAACAGTTTTCTTATCTTTTTTGAAAGCACAATGCCAATTGATTTTCACGTCGGCTTCATGTGGTGTTTGAACCAAAAAGAGTAAGATCATCCAACAACACTTTTCTCACCTGTTTCCACAAAACAAAGAGTAGAAATACAGTATTGTGATCTTAGTTCTTGATTCAGAGGTAACTGGTGTTGCTTTAAAATAAACTTTCAATAGGTTGAAAATAACTATTGTTACATTTTTTTTGATTTTCATAATTTTAGTTGCGATGTCAACAAAATACTTCAACTCCTACTGTGCATGGAACTACATTTGTTGTGATTTTTGTGAGTAAATCACATGGTGTTTCAATGTAGAAAAAATATGACAATAGCTTGGAATAGAAATGTGCAATACACTGATTTTGACTTAATTGATGAACTCTGCACTTAACAATGTGAAAATCATTCATTAATTACAGTTGGGACATTTTATTACAGCTAAGCACTAGTCAATAACTGACACAGCAACAATTAAAGTTTCAATTGGTTGTTACTTGTTATTCATGTCTTGAAAAGAAGCAATTGTTGCTGTGGTCTTTTCTTGTTACTTCAATTGTGCTCACTGAGCTGATTCTTGGCTTTAGCATGAGCAGGAGCTGTCGTTTTGATAACCTCTGTTTACTGAAGGAAGAGGGCCTCATTATTCCTGAACTAAGTCCTCCTGACAGCAACATTAAAGATTTAGATATCAACAGTGCCTGTGATGCATTCGAGGCTCTAATTATACACGATGTCAACTTCAACAGAGCTGTGTGCTGCTGTTTGCATGTTGGTAATTACCAGTTATTTTGTTCTTTCTTATTGTTGACATTCTTTCAAGTACCATGAAATTCCAGATTATTCCGAATAGTCCACCTTGACCAACCTAATGCAAATAAAGCCAAAGTCCCATTACCACAAAGTGACATCTATCCATCCATCCATCCATCCATCCATCCATCCATCCATCCATCCATCCATCCATCCATCCATCCATCCATTCATTCATTCATTCATTCATTCATTCATTCATCCATTCATCTGTAATTGAAGGTATTTCAAACATTTCAACAAAAATGAATAAGGT
>OMNM01051764.1:20743-34504 GCA_900302745.1 Parablennius parvicornis | reverse complement strand
ATAACCACAGTGTACGCAAGAAATCAATAGTTGACAAAGACGTATTAAAATGCCACATCCAAACTTTGAGCAGGAGAGAAAAATAAAAAATCGACAAGGTACAACTTTCAAACTACAATTTCCTTTTTTTTTTATGCCAGTGTGGAAAGTACTGAAAAATAGAATTAAAAGCAACAAATTAAAATGGAGAAAAATGACATTAAAATGATCTCTCTCTCTCTCTCTCTCTCTCTCTATATATATATATATATATATATCTATATATATCTATATATATCTATATAGATAGATAGATAGATAGATAGATAGATAGATAGATAGATAGATAGATAGATAGATAGATAGATAGATAGATAGATAGATAGATAGATATAGATATACAATTATATTTTTTAATGATGAATAGAAAAATATGTAAAATAAATATTTTTAAAAAATCCCACTCAAGATAATTATGGTTAAATAAGTTAAATCACCTAAGTAGATGCAAACAGAAATGTTTGCCATTGAATGATGAGAACCCTGCAAAAAGCTCCAACTGCATATTTTATGTTTCTAACACATCAAATGTATAAACAATTGTTAGCATTTGATCATTGATCTTAGAAGTTACTTCTTAGTGAAAACAGTCTTGGATGGTTACGTCAAACAGAAGACACTTGTTAGTAAAAGACGACAACATGTAAAAAAAACTCCAGTGATGAACACTAAAAAAAGGGGTAAACAAATACAAACACAGAAAAACCAATAGACGGAATAAATGAACGGCGATTAAGGGAGCAGACCAATACCTTTCTTCCTTGCTGCAGTTAGCGTTTGTGATATCCAAGCTTTTACTGAAAACAGATTTGCTAAAAAAGGGGCAGACAGAAAATAAAGAGACAGACAGAAAGGCAGTCACATAAGGGGAATCCTAACGCATGGCATGCAATACTCAAAAATCAAACTTAGCACAGTTAAATAAAGAAACAATAAAGAAATATAACATGAATCAAATCAAAACAAACATGCAGAGGTCGAGAAATCAGAAGACGAGAAAAGAAAAAAAAAGAGAGAGAGAGAGAATCACGTTCATGGGGCATGCTCGAGTCAGTGGGACATTTAATCTGTTACCTTACCGTACACAAATAATGCAATCTATTCCTTTCTGGGACAAGTTTACACATAGTAATGTTCAGCTTAATGGTCTCTGTTGAATCACCATTTGCATTGATAAATCCCAAGAATTAAGAGAACAGGAGCTGAACAGGTTTTCCAGCTGCGAATGTGCAGCACTGAAACAAAGCAGGTGACTCCTGCTGAGCCGGGCTGGAAACATGCAGCTAAAAAACAAGGAGGTAAACTTTAATTAAGTAAAATTTTTCTCAACCAAATAATGATCCGACTGTGCAACTTATATCTAGTCAATGTAAGTACAACAACAGGGACTAATTGTTTTAATTTCACTTATAATACGCATACATAGCAAATATTTACTGAATATTTTTGTCTAATATCCTTCCAAAACATGTTGTAAATACTACTACAGATTACAAAGAAAACAGCTGAAGATCTATCTAGAAGTAAATCCTGCTGTTACACAAGTACTCATAGCAAAAAAGTAAACAGTCTTGGATTTGGTAGATTATTCCATTTTGCAAATAATCTTAATTAGTTTATTCCCTTTGTAAATGGTGCCACATTTGTGAGGAAGATGCATTTGTGGAATGAGTAACAGAGCTGAGAATGTGGGTTGAATGGAAAATTGGCGTTTTCTTTTGTCTTTCTACAATGTGACTACTACTCATCATTAACATCAAAATATAAGTGTAAGGTGACATTATTTATTTTTTAATCCTCAGTGTGGAAGATGAAATTTTATATCATTTACATTTCGGGAAGAAAATTTGTGGTTTTCTGAAAGTGTCCTCAGCCCAAACCCGACTACTGGATCAATCTCAGAAAATCTTATTTGGTCTGAAACAACACCGGCTCTGTCTCGACAGCATTAATCCTCCTGTCTTCAGGGTTTCTTCTTATTCTCTGTCCATTAATTGTTTCTCCTCTCTCACAGGCCAAGTGTCCACTCTGCATGTGCTGATTATTTCCACTCAAACTGAATTGATCTCTGCAGAATCGGGGTTGGAAATGACTGTGTGTGATCTGTCCGAGCCTCTGGTCCACGTTAAATGAAGACTTTGAATGAAGAGTATTTCAGCTGCACTGTTTTACCTTGTAACTGACCTGCTCTGATTTTACTTTCCAGGATATTAGTGAGCAGACAAAAGTAATGATTCACAGTTCTACTTTTGGCCCGCGGAGCTCAAGATAAAACCCTTAAATTAGTTCCCTTTCTGAGATTTATGATGAAATGACATTGTTTTTAAACAAGATATTAAAGCTGATCCAGGAGGAAGTGAAAGGTAAAAAAAGGCTGTGTATATACAGTTTGGGAATAAATATTGCAACCAGTTTTACTGATTCCATTCATGTAATCTAAAGCCACATGTCTGTCTGTCAGTTTGATTTGATTTATTAATTTATCATCAAACTTTCCTCTTTACTTTTGCAAGCTTCTTGTTTCCTATAGTTCTGTTGCTTTATTTGATCCCCTCACTGCAACAGCGACCAAAAAAAAGGAAGGAAGGAAGGAAGGAAGGAAGGAAGGAAGGAAGGAAGGAAGGAAGGAAAGAAGGAAGGAAGGAAGGAAAGAAGGAAAGAAGGAAGGAAGGAAAGAAGGAAGGGATCTTGTGATAACTGATCCGGTCTGAACTGCAGCTGGTAGTTTTAAAGATGTGATCAGACCAGAGTACCTTGCACCTCCTCCCTTCACGTCCCACAGTAAAACCCTTCCTCGGTGCAGCATTAACCTGGACAGATGTATTTCAGGGCCGCAGCTTCTGGAGCTGGATGCTTCTTTGTCCACTTTGACCACATGCCTCATGCTCACACTTTACACACACCCCACGCACAGACCTGCAGAGACGCGCTCATGCATTTTAACAGCCGTGACAGTTTTCAAAGCCACAGCTCAGAGCGGCACCATTAGTCTCCGACAGAGTCTGAGAACAGGCCTCGTGTGATGTGTACCGTACATCCTGAACCAACAGAGAAAGAATAACGTGTCATGTATTTAACCGCAGTTCAATGAGGCAGGAAAAGACTCGCAGCAGTGGAGAGACCTGCTGGAGAGCAAACACAGGTGAGGTAAGCTGAGAGAAACTCCAATGAGATCTTCATGAGGTGCAACTTTTTACCACTGAACTGCGATTAAATACATCATTTATCACCACTGATAACCCATCAGTAATCACCAACAGCACATTGTACAGCAGCAGGTCCTCTGCGTCTACCCAGAGGTGTGTTTTTTTTTGGTTTCATGCACCTGAACGGCCTCTCCGTCTCTTACCTCTGCCCGTGTGTTGCCATGTCGATGGCTCGCCGCACCGGTACGGGAGAGCCTCCCTCCGTCACGCTCAGCACCTCCATGGACTTCCTCTCTGGCCTCCGCTTGCCGTGACGGCTCAGCATGGGCGAGTCCACACGCTTCCTGGGAGGGTCTGCTGAGCCGCGCGAGAATGGGCCGAGGTCAAACCGGGGAGAAAAAAAAACACGCAGACGAGAAACCAATCAGAAAACCAAATCATCCAAACTCTGTTTGCATTAATGCAGTCGTGAGGTTAGAAGTTGAAGCAAAGTCACAACCCAAAGAGGCTGGTGTAATTCTTCATTTTAAGGTGCAATGAATAATTCACTGCAAAATACAATAAATCAGTGCAAAGCCAAGTGCTTCAGAATCCCTAAACCATCCATTATGTATTCTGTGCATAATGGTGCAACATTTGGAAAGTGCATACTAATGTGGAGCTGGTGTTATATTTAGATTTTAAAGGAATCCGGTGAAGACCTTGTTGTATTTTGTCTTTCAGTTTGTCAGACCAACATACCGGCTCAATCATGCATCCAAGTCAAAAAGTCAAACATGTGCTGAAACATTTTCTGTGACTTTAAAAATATATGCTTCTAAGCTGTCTGAAATGAGTTGGTAGCTATAACTGAAAAACACACAAGGGGGAAAGAAGAGTGAATTCAGAATGTTTATTGTTGGTGCAGTTTTTCAACCCACTTATTTCATTCTGCGCTATAAAAACACAACAAACTAATAGATTTGCAGCCTGTGTGGACAGAAAATTGGGCAGCGTGTAGATTAAACATTCCCTTTCTGAAATAGTCGCAAGTGGAACATAATGGACCCAAAGTAGGTGGATCCAGAGAGGAGAGGGTGGAACCAGACAGACCATTTCATAGTCAATGTTTCAAGGCTTAATTTAATGTTAAATCTCTAAACCCTGTTTGCTGAGACAGTTTTGTCTGAACCGAAGATGCGGGACTAGCCTACCAATCTCGTTGCGTGGCGGGAGGTTCTGGTCCTCCTGGCTCGGGTACCGCTCCTTCCGGTCCAGCAGCAGGAAGTAGATCATCTTCTCCTGGTTGTCACTGAGGACAGAAGCCCATCGCCGTGAGTGGAAGCAGGACACAAAGAGGCTCCATCATTGCACGACATGTTAAATGGAAGAATTCATCAAACTGACAATTTTTCAAGTCGTCTCATATGTTTCCGCTGATGCATCTCGTTGTTCTTTCTTTTTTTAATCCCCACTCCCTCCCCCTTCCCTTTCTAATCTGCTTCCACTGCACTTTCTACCTCCTCCTCCCCCCATGTCACCCCTCCCTGTCACTTACTCCTCAGACAGTAAGTCCTTGGTCAGTTTCTCCTTGTCTCTGAAGCAGCCCAGGGAGTGCATGCTCTCCAGGACGTCGGGGTCGATCTCCTCGGCTGCAGCCAGCGTCCTGATGGCGACCTTCCTCGGGACAGGCTGCTCCGGCTCCGGCTCGTTCTTACCAGCTCTGCAACACCAAACATTACAGGTTTCTATCTTGAAACTACAGATTCATTTTGAGAAGACATGAGGAATGATAAAAAAAAAAGGGAATGACTGTGAAAGTATGACAATTGCAGGCTGTATATATAAAGAGTTATCCGGCTTCACTATGTTAGGAAGTCTGGACTTCAGCCAAATAGAGCCAGGAAGTAGGCAAACTCACTCCAAAGTGTCTTCACTGGAAGTGCGAGAAATAATCCACTTGTCCTCATACCGCATAATGTTTCACAAACTGTAGCACAGGGAGCATGTTTTTATAGCTAAATGATGCTAAAGCTTCGCAGCTAATATGACTTACAACTATAACTCGGTCGAATGAAGTCAGATCAATCTAACTGACACTTTGCTTCATGAACATGTAGCAGGTATTTATCCTCATGCCTGTTTCTCAGTATCAATATTAATTTGTTTGTGCTGCAAAAATAATGTGCTGACTTCAGTTGCATCAGGGTTTCAGATTTTTCCAAGTAATGTCCTGTCCAATTGCTATTCTGTCGCATTATAAGTATAATCTGAAAGATTGATAAAGTAAATCTAATGAAGACATCAAAGAAAAAAAGATGTTTCCTTTTTTTTTTTTTTTTGTATAGTCTGCCATGTATATTCCACCAGCCGGACTTTGTTAGGTTTAAGATAAAAAGACGATGCAATGTCAAAAGGCCCATATGTGGAACACAAAAATACAAAATAGCTCTAAACATTAATTCCACCATCAAGTACTGTTATGCAATGACACATGCAGGCTCTTAAAATTCAAGCCAAAAAATGTGGATTTCAGCTAATGCAGAGTGGGCTTCAAACACACTTTGTAAGCCCTGCTAATGTGGACACGGGGTCCTATAATTTTTTTTAGGTTGGACTGAATGGTGGTTGATTTTTATTCCCCCCACAGATACAGAGCCGGAGAGTTTAGATGGTGAATCTTTTATCGTGACATCTGCTGGTCATAGAAAACATAACTCTGGCTATATGGTAGGGAAGTCATTGCAGGTTGGAGAAAAGGGTGAAACTGAAACTTAAACCCTGGACATTTAGAACCTGACGGACCAAAGGTTAGTGAGACAAAATTGGCCTAGTGGAGAAAAAATGTGATACTGTGAGGATTTGGCACTCCAGTCAGTCACTCCGTATTAAACTCAAGCCAATTGAACGCAGCAAAAACCGGCCAAAAAAGACTCCAATCCTGTCTGCCAAATCACCAAGCAACTGGGAAAAACTTCAAAGAAATCATTCTTTTTTTAAACAAATTTCTTAAGAAAGACCTGCGCTGTGATGTCGTTGATGTTGCCAACTTGTTGCTACTAAGCTAGCCTCAAAGTCATGCTGCCAGCGTGAGTTTGTAAAAACATGCGTAATTGAACAGCAAAGTTTTTGGGACGTTTCACTGCGTTTTGCACCAGAAGGTTTCATTACAAATGTCTTTATGTTGAGATTGCAGTCCACACCCCTGGACTAAAACTCTCCAAACAGTAATTAGAATACTCTGTTTGTACCTGATCCCTCAAGGTGGTAATCCTGGTACATCACAGGTTCAACGCATCCAAACTAATGTCTATTTGTGTGTGCATGCAATTGATCTTTTATGCAGGATTTTAGTAAATGCGAAATAAGTGTGTGAAATTTGTATTTGTGTTTTGTCCAGTTATTACCAATTGATTCCACAACATTATTGGATTAAGACTGAATCACTGCCCATTGGTAATGAAAAGATTCATTTTAATTCACATTTTAAACTGGAATTTAATCATTTCATTGATTAAAGAAATGTTTTGTTTTTTCTCCAGATCTCTACTAAATGAAAATGCTGTCTGGGACTTCCAACAAATCTTTATTTGTGAGAAAATACAGTAAAATACCAAGAAATCCTGATTCTTAATATAGTCTATTTGGGACAAATTAGTTATTTATTTTTTTTGTTTTTTTCAACTTTTCTTTGAATTTACGACGACGATATTGAAAAAACTCATTGAAGTGTCACCACAGCTTTTTATGACATGACCAGAAACTAAATGAAATACAAAAACTCAACCTGTACTTTGATGAACTGAAAGATGCACATTTATTTGATCAAGAGGCCAAAAATCAATGCGTTGATTTTCTAGTAAACCTTTCATCATAATTTCTGATCACTATTAGAATATTTTTCTCACTGAACTCAGAAACAGTGAATCCATTAGTGATCGGAGGTCCATTAGGAGCACGGCAGCATCCTGATGTAACAAATACCTCCCTCATACTGAAGTCTAATGAGAATGCCTTTTTATCCGAACGGTCTCAATGGGAGATCTAAAAAGAAAAAAAAAACCTTTTGAAAAGTGCTTCATTATTATTCCACATACCTACTGAAGCCTTTTCCTTTCATCAGGTCACTTAATGAATGAAGGATACACACTCAGCGTACTCAACAAGGACAGAAAGAAAAGATGTTCGGTAGATATACTTACAGATACCACGTGTGCTTCTGGATCTGCTCTAACTGCAACGACAAGCACAGGAACAATTAAGTGAAACAAACACGGTGAAGGTAAACAGGTAAACAAGGTCAGGGTGGAGAGATTTCTAAGTTTCTGCACCAAACAGGGAACAAGTCTTCACTTGTACTTGAACCGGGATGCGCCAGCTATCAAAACGATAAGACACCTTCTACTCGTAAGACCTATTTACTGCTGTTAGCATTTCTGTAGTTTATCTCAGCCGATCACTACAAGTAAATCACTTTCTTTTCACTGGTAACTGGAATCAAGCACTAATTTTCTGTAACATGAACATCAGGTCTATTGTGGTGATGATGTTACACTTACAGTGGGACAAATTGTACTTTACTGACAGGTGAAGTGAGATAGTTCACGATTGATGCAGCATTCCTCCAGTAAACAGGAGTTTCAAGAATTAGTGACAAAAACAAACAAACAAACAAACAAATAAATAAATGAATATGATTGTCTTCATGGCTTCATCATTTTGCAAGTTTCATACAATTGAAACATAGAAAAGGTTTCTTTTTTAACATTCTTTGTGCCATCAGAATATTTTCCCCCTGACATCAGATATATATACCAAAGACAGATAATAATTAAAAAAAAGAAATGTAAATAAAGTAGAAAAATCTACCAGAAAATGGTTGAATTTTAACAAGAAGTCATGAACTATGACACCAAGTAAAAAAAAAAAAAACAGTTTGTGAAATACAAAGAGACACACAACGTGTAGAATGAGTGCAGAAGGTGGTGCATAAATAGTTACAACTTCAAATAATGTTGAAGCTAAAGCTAACAGGCTAACATTTAGTTGTAGGCATCTAAACTCTCGAGCAGAAAAAAGAAATATATTTGGTCTAATATCTGGCAAAGCAACAAACAGTGAACAACCAGCTGGCTTCGTATTCAGCTCAGTGTCTTTGCGAGTTTAAAACACATTTTCCTGTCCAGTGCTCTTGCTAAATAGCATGCAAACGCACATTTGCAAATGCACGCGCCCATGGGCATGTTGCTTTTAAAATGAGGTGTGCTTGATGGCGTTGGGAGCACGTTGGTATCTTAAGGCGACAGAAAGCCACCGCAGGATCGTTATGTCCAGCCGTTCTATGCACTCACGCTCTCGCAACAGCAGCTACTATTTGTTAGTTTTACATTATTCTCAATAAAGGGTTAGGGTTTCATCCGCAGTGGCCATTAGTGTCTTTTCAGAACAGAATAAGATAAAATAACATTATTAATTCTGGGAGGAGAATTCTTTAAAAAAAGAGTCTTGTTTGAAAACGGATCTGTTTCCTCTGGTTAATTAATGAGGGTCTGACTTGGTGGATAAATGGAGGATAAACTCCCTCTCTGTTGTACAGATAATACCTTAATAAAAAGTGAGAGAAACTGATTCATCAGATGGAAAAGAACATATAATTTCTAATTTGTTTTCATTGCAATAGTTTTCATTCAGTTTCGTCCAATTAATGTCTTTTTTTTGGAAATATGACTTTATTACAAATATTTCAATTGTTTTCCTCATTTGTAATATACAGTGGATGAATACATTTTCTTTTTGTTTTGTATTCCTCACTCCAAATTTTAAAGAAAGTCAGCTTAGCCCCTCAATGTAGGGGCAAATGTATTATTCTTATTAATTGTATTTTGATCATTTATACTGTGTAATTGTGTCTTTTTATAGTTTTTTTCAGGTCTTGTAAAGCTAGGTGAGAAACTGTTGTCTTCACAATATAAATAATAAGATTTTGATTTGATTATGATTATCTTAATAGCACCTTTCAAACTATGTTCACAATGTGCTTTGTCAAAGTATATTCAAGAGTAAACATGACTTCCTTTCTGCAGTGGTAAATGAATATTATACACAATGACTGCTTTTTGTTTCTTCCTCAGATAAGGACTAAGACAAA
Source organism: Parablennius parvicornis (assembly GCA_900302745.1). NCBI lineage: Eukaryota > Metazoa > Chordata > Actinopteri > Blenniiformes > Blenniidae > Parablennius > Parablennius parvicornis. The sequence continues at coordinate 25,192 of OMNM01051764.1, read as the reverse complement.
CCCTAAATGCACTTGCATCTTCAGATTGTTCAAGTTCCAAAATTTATCTTTGATTTAAGTTGGGGGTTTTTTTTTCAGTGCCTTTTTTTGAGCAGTGCTGTCTGGAAATGTTGAAAGGCTGGAAAATGAGTCTGGAAGCCAACTTTAAAGGCTCATCAACTGCGGTTTGATGCCAAAAACAACTGCTCAAAGTTTATCCAAAAAAAAAAAAAAAAATGGGGAAAAACAGAAGTGAAGGGACATTATCTAATCTAACCTCTGTTATTTTTGTAATGTTTCTATTCTCAGCTGAAACAATTTGGCCTGGGATGAAACGCTTCTATGCAGCGCTCAGTAGCTGCAGGGCCAGTCACACAGCTAGCCGGCTAAATATAGCTGCAACGCTCCCTCAAGGCGACAGCCCAGGCTGTAAAAATGCAAAGTGAGCAGGCGGGAGAGCACTGATGGAAGATTTTAACCCTTCTCCCGTTCAGTAATGGGGGTCTGGAGAGGGAAGACGGAGGGCGCTCACCGTCAGCCTCTTGGTGGCGTCCACTTCAATCATCCCGCGCAGGAGGTTCTGACAGTCGGGGGGGATGAAGTGTGGCATGTGGAAAACTCCCAGTTTGACCTTCTCCAGAAGGTTCCTCAGGTTGTCGTCATCGAAAGGCAGAGCGCCCTGCGGGAGCAGAGCGAGCACAGAATCAGCGATACACGCCAACACTGTGAGAGTTTACAGAGATGCTGTGACATACTGTACTTCTGATCCTGTGCGGCTTCTACTCACACATAAACAGTTTAATCTTTGACTTTCATCAGTTACAAAATCTGCACAGGAGATATGCTGAGATCTACATTTCATTAGATTGATGGAATGATAGACCCCCAAAATCATAATAAAATGCATAACAATAGATTTTTCATTCGGTTTTCATTGTAATCGACTAACAATAACACCATGAGTGACACCAGGGGCAAACAGGAGTATTAGAGTTCTGTATTTCTATTAGTATTAGTAATGACGTGTGATTTGAACTCTGCTGGAAACTGTATTCTTTCTGCTTTTGCTTGATACCCTATTGAGTGATTGAATGGAGCTCAGACATGTTAAAGGAGGAAGTTATCAAACAAATCAGTGTTACAGGGCGGGTGAATTTGGTCAAAGAATAATAAAAAAGTAAGAGAAAAACCAAGTATTGCAATACAGCACAGAAAAACATAGTGGCGAGCCAGGTGAGAAAACGCTTTTCAATGCACTAAGAACAGACTCAATCATAAACAACACAAATGTTGTGTTGTAAATCAAATTGCAATAATGTACAATAATCGAGTAGCATAAACTCCTGCAAGCATCGTGAGCGATCTTAAACACACCTGATACTCCATATTAATGAAAGCGAACACACTAAATGGATCGTGTGTGTTATAGAGTATTATTTTCTGTTAGAAGCTCAGTGAGATCCGTGAGTAGATCAGCTTGTGTGTGTGTGTGCAATATATCTAAATTTATGCAAACCTTTAGTTGCTCTAGGTCTGTAGGTTTTGGTTTTAATTGCTGCACAGCTATTAACACATTTACAGTGTGATATTTATCTAAGCACCACCTCTTGGGGGAGGGGTCACAGGGTCATATGTCTTTGAAGGTTATTACAGCAGGTCCAAAACCTCAAAATGAAAAATCTGCTTCGTCTTAGTAGTTTTCGGTCTTCCACTGCATTACTTTGATTGTAGTGGAGTAGAATAAAAAAAAATAATCACTGTATCACTGACTGATAATATTTGGACATCGCCTCTAGAGTTCCTTGTAAAGAACAAATCACTCTCATGGATACTAGAAGAATTTCACAATCTGACTGGTAGATTTAGATATCCACTACAAGTGACTGAGGCGTCCTTACACCAGGCCCAACGACACACGGCTGTGGCACACACGCCTTTCAGGTGTTCCGCCGGGAGATAATCGGGATTGTGACGTCGCGGAGGACCAGGAGGCCGCTCTGTGAGAGCTATCAGTCATCAGAGTCGGCCATGATGGAGAGCCGCCTCCGTCCCCCAGCCGGGGAGCGCGCTCAGTGACGTGATGACTGATGTCGCTTCCTCTTCGTGGAAAACGTGCGGGACGGAGCCAGATGGCCGCTGACACCGCGCGAGTAATCAAAAGGGAGCGAGCGGGGAGATTTATCTTCCCACGATGACCGTGTCGTGTGCTCCGTCTTAATCAAGAATAGAGCACAAGCACGCTCATGCGGCACACAAACAAACAGTAATTTACTTGCAGCTCGGAGTACTCGCTTGTCACTGTCGCATTATAGAGCTGCTGCTGATGCACAGCTCAGTCAAAGGATTTATTGTTTTAAAGACGGAAGGAAGTAATAACCCCCCATAGAAGAAGAGAAAACTGGAAAACTGTTAAACTCAGTCACATCCAAATAAAGAACTTATTGTAAACTCTTATTGTGTCGAAGCACAAGGCTTTTTGTATTGTTTCATTGTGTACATGATGTTAATGTCTCACACTGTAAGCCCGTGCCCTTTGAGCAGGTTGAAGGTCCTGCCTTCGTTTTCCGGTTCTGGGCCTGGTGTTAAAGGAGTCATAATATCCAGATTTTCAACACTTTCACGTGAGTATTGTTGGTCCAAAAACCTTGTATTCAAAGTTTATTGCCCAAAATCCAGCTTCTCCTTGATTCCCCTCCATTAGAATATTAGATCATAGGAGCTGCATTCAGAATCTGCTGTGTCTGTGTGAGCTGGACTGGCTCCGCCCACACAAATGCCCATCTTGGAAAGAGGAGGAAGTACTTCCTCTTGTGGTGCCACGTGCCAGAAGAGAGCTGCCTAATTGTGGGAGGAGTCAAAGGGGGAGGAGCCTACCTTGATTGGGATTGGCTAAATCCCCGATGACACTATATAGGGTGTGATTTATGATTGGCTCGTTGGAGCAACACACTTTTTAATAACTGAAACAAGCCAGGGAGAGAGATGACAGATTTTCTTCACTTCTGGGGCGTCATTCCAATGATGAGGATGATTTTTACTGTTGGAAAACCATTAGAAAGTCAATTTTGCATAATATGGAAGGTTCGAGAGTGCAGGCTTCAGCCTTCAAGCCTGACATGTCCATGTGTTTGGTTAATTAACTAATGGTACCAAACCAACTCTTTGTGATCTCTTTTTTGTTTAATTGACATATATATTTGGTTTCTATATTTATCTTTGAGTTTCTGTCCATTTGTGGTGGTTTTGCTTTTCTTTTCAACGTTTTTGATGGAACATGGTCAGTTTGTTTTGCTTTCTGCTAATTTGAAATTTTGCATGTCATGCTCAAACATACATTCCAGTTTTGGACTTCCATGGGAAAAGGAATCCATTCCAAAAGCACAACATGGAGTGTGTTTTCCCCTTCCACCTTCTGTTCACTCTCTGCTGGTGTGCCGTGTAGCGCCGGCGTCACTCACCACTAAAAGTGCAAACAGGATGACTCCACAGCTCCACGCGTCGGCTTTCCTCCCGTCGTACTTCTCCCCCTGGTACACACAAGACATCAGGCATCCAAATGTGCACGGCATCCTTTCACAGTCCAAATCTTAAACCTGCAAATCACCCTGACTGCTCCGGGCCCCGGCGCCTTGCTTAATGCCGCGCGCACCTTCGCTCTAATATCAACAATTTGTGATGCTGACAGCAATTTCTGCTGAACCGAACCACTCGGTTATTTCTGGCGTCGTGCAAAATGTCTTGCGTTAAGACAGCGAGTACTTTAAATGTCAAGCTGCTGCTCGAGTCACGCTCTCAAGATATATTGAAAATTACACACTTTAACCATCTTAAACATCTGTCATTTTCACTTCTTGTCCTGAAAATCCATCATTTTTGAAATGAACATAATCTATTTAGACTTATTTTTTGGGGGGATAAATACATACAAATATAATCAGTGATTTATGATCCTTGTGAAGATTTCATACTGCAACAACATGAGATGAGGGCTGCACAGTGGTGTGGTGTTCAGCACTGCTGCTCACAGGAAGGAAAACACCAGTTTAAGTTCAGAGGCTTTTCTGGGTGGTTTGCATGTTCTCCCCGAGCATACATGGCTTTTCCCAATTTTGGACCATCGCATTAAGTTTTCTTTTTTGTTTCTTTTCACTGTGTCATTGTTTTTTTTATTACTCTTATTTGGCTCCTATGCACTTCTTTTTTGTATTACACAACTTTTTATTTGTGCTACGTCTACATACCCTCTACATCAGGAGCACTGTCTGATTGCCCACGATCGAAAACTAATCCTAAAACATTTCGATACAACTCCACATGCTGTGAAATTAAAACTAGCACTCTTTGTTTTTGTTCACATATTCCAGCAAATTTCATACAAACTGACATGCTTTTTATTTTTTACAAGAAATACTTTGGATGCATATTCATATCAGACTGAATTTTTTTTTTTTTTTGCCAAATGAATACAAG
>OMNM01051764.1:7274-20723 GCA_900302745.1 Parablennius parvicornis | reverse complement strand
AGCAAAATACAAGTTGTTCTCTTGATTGTGGTATACATCCATTTAACCCTGGACATTGTGTTTACTATTTGGTTGTTTTATTTCTTTGTGTGGTTGTGCTTTTCCCTCTAGTGGGCACTACAGATGCATCTAAGAAGCAAAAACAGATTTACTGTTTCCTCCCTGGAGCCACAAGCACTCCAAACTCACATATGCACTGATTTACAGTTCACAATAACAAATGCATTTCTCTCTCGCTGTGTAGTACTTGTATGTATTTATATGTATTTGTATTTCATGTAATATGAAATACAATACAAAAAGAGGCTGCATAGTCCTCTTTTTGTATTGTTCTCTTTATTCTGTCTCAGTTTCTTTTCAATGATTGACGATTTTTCAGTTGACTGCATGTGACACACTCCTGTAAATCACCTCATGTACGCGGATGATTTGGTAATGTGTCTGGGTATTACTGTTGGAAGTTAAGAAGACAAGTATGTCGGAAAACCTCTGTTCGAGCAGACCGACTTGCACGCAAATTCCGTTTGTGATGTTTGCCTCGTTAGCACGCCGCTTCATGCCGCCCACCTGTGGTGTTGGTGCAGATGATGCAGCGTGCTGGGACTCATCGGCGGGAAGAACCACGAGATGAGAACGAGTCTCAAACTTATAAGACATTGCAGCGCTTTTCAAATGTTTGTTAGCTCTGATGTTTGCATCTGCTCGTCTGCGATAAGAAATCTTATCTGTGTGTGTGCAGGTGGGCAGTTTGTGCAAACAGGATTATTGTATCTCACCATGAGCTCATCTCCATGAACCTTTAATGCAGACTGGAGACAATTCTGTCTGTGAGATATCTGAAGTTCGTGTGTACTTTATCGTTTGTTGTAGGTATCTATTTTTTTGTATTCACATTCATCAATTTAGTTTTTTGATTGTATTTACATTCTAGATGTCGAACCATGTGTCACTGTTGACTACAAACCAACTTATTTTACTTTTAATATCTCTACTATCAAAGGAACAGCTCTCCTATTCTGTACACTGTTGAATGGCGCTAAAGCTATTCTATTCTATTCTATTCTATTCTATTCTATTCTATTCTATTCTATTCTATTCTATTCTATTCTATTCTATTCTTAAGTTAATTGCATGTAATTTGTTTTCACAAAGAATCAATGCTTTATCCAGGAAATTGTTCCTCAGCTTTCAGAAGGTAAAGTATAAAAGTACTTCACAAAAACACAAAAAGAACCAACACCTGCATACATTCAGATTCATTGTGTGTATTTAAGCATTTAAATTTGTTTTTTCTTCATTTCCTATCAAATAAAAAGCAGACCGTATGTGTTTTTGCTTTTGATTGAATATCATTGTTGCCTCGAGGATACATATTGCCGTATTTGTGAAGTACAGGGCCTCTACAACCAAACCAAGAAAATGTATTAAAAAAAAAAAATTTTTTAAAAAGCCTCCATCTGTGTTGCGTTAGAGGCAGTGGAATAAAACGTAGATATTTGGTCATTTGAACAAAGGAAAAACAGGAAATGTGGCATCTATATAAAGGAAGAATTGTTAAAACTGCATGAGAAAAGGCAGAAATACTGAGCGTGCATGATGTGACGGGTTTATGTGGAGGAGGGGAGAGTGAATGCGGAGCCGATAGAGCAGTGATGTAAGAGGCACTCTGGGCCGAGCGGCTATTACTGTATGAAAGAAGGAAGCAGAGAGAGAGAGAGAGAGAGAGAGAGAGAGAGAGAGAAAGAAAGAGAGAGAGAAAGAGCACTTACCCTGATAACCTCTGGGCAGGCATAGTGCGGGGATCTGTAAAACAGGCAAAAAGGCGGTTATTCTGGAGAAGAAAAAGAACAATGTTACATACGACTGATACAATGAGCGAGCAGGTGAGGATGTGTGTTTGTGTGTGTACATCTCCTGGCGTAACCCCATCCAAGGTAACGTAACTCACTTAACCCCCCCAAAATCCAAGAAAGTACTGTCAAATAAAGAAGTTTTAGCGCCCGAGGGGCTCTTTATGAGTTGGCTAAGTAAGTGTTACATAATGTCAAATGGCCTCAATCCAAATTCCTGTGACGATGGCTCATCCTGTTGAATAACGTATGACAGCGCCCGACGCACAATGCGACAGACACACTTTAAAAAATGAGAGGAATGATACATACACACATGGACACGTCAGTGGTTCACTCAATATTTGGCGTGTAATTTATTTAATTCAGCAGTTCACTCTATTTACATGGTTTGAGAGTGATCTATTTCACTCTACAGTAATAATGTACAGGTGGCGTGATAACGCAGTGGTCAGCACTGTTTCCTCGCTGCAGCGGTCCAGATTTATTTCTCTGCGAAGGCTTTTCTGTATGGATGTTGCATGTTCTCCCCGTTTAATGGTGTGAATGTGACGCGTTTTAAATTTTGTGTGCTCACAAGTGACCCCGATCAGATCTGTTTTGTGATGGTGTGAACTTTGCAATTCTCATTTCTGCACAGCAGAACCAGCCCTCGCTGTGGTATCAAATCTGACGTGTGTCTGATGTCCTTCAATGCGACTTCCACATCATTTAGGTGAGACTGACGACCCGAATCTGCGTCGGAGGAAGCACCAAAATGTGTGAGGAGAAAACGGAAGAAACGCACCTGGTGGACATAAACAGGATTAATCCTTGAAAAAATTGCGATGTTCAGTGTGAAGGGATAACATCCATTTTTACTTCTGTAAACAGTGAACTCGGCGTGACGTCACACCTTCTTCTTCGCAATGCGGGTCAATCCGGGGTCGAATAACTTTCACACTGCAGTCTGATTGAAGTTGCGTTAAAAATCTAGCGTGAATGATCACGCAAAGAAATCTGGGCTCAGCAAGAAATCGCAATTGAGCATCAAGACCTGCGGTGAGAATGCAGCCTCAGACTGAGCCACACAACGCTGACAGCAATAGAATATAACAGCTCATGTTGACGACAGAGAGCAGTTTATGGGTTACTACTTAATTTTAATTTCCATTTATAATAATACACATATTCAGTAACTTCAAAATAAGCAACCAGTAACTGTGATCACAAACCATTTTTAGTAACTTGCACTAATAGTGGTGACGGCAGATGATAAACAAGCTGACTGAAACTTTATTAACGACTCAGTCCGAGTGTTGAGGAGAGTTTGCACACGAAGGTGAAGCTCCTCTGCTCTCTGAACATTAAGGCTCTAATGAACGCAGCAGAGGACGACTCGCATGTCTCCTCCTCTTCCTCCTCTTCCTCCCTGAGTGTGGATTCATCAGAACAAATGAAGCAGAGAGCTTCGTTTGACTCTCCCATCAACGCTTCATCTGAACTCCCAGAGTAAACACACGCCGCATCTTCTCCAGCGTCACACCCAATTATGCTAATATATGTAAAAACCAGCCGATGTGAACTACTCAAACACGGTCGAGTCAAAATACACTAACCGCAATCTAATTACACCAGAGCAAATCTTCATCCTTCCTCCTCGCGGCGGCTCGCTCGTTTAATGAATCCCATTAACGTCACGTGAAGTGAAAGAATCGTTTGACTTATTGCTCGTGGGAGATATTTAAAGGACCCTTCAGAGGTTCCTCAGCTTGGAGGAGCCGTTTAATCTGACACGGACACGGCGATCTGTCCGGTTTGTTCGCGTGATGTCGCCGTGAACGACGAGGCCGTCAACAGGTCTGCATCTGCTGCGCCAGACCAAACATCATACGTATCTATATTATCTGTACAGTGATCCACAGTAAAAGATGTGCAGATGCAGTTCAACAACATTTCAAGTTGCTAAAAAGTGACGGTTTGGTCAAAACTTTTATGAACTGGAGAAAAAAGATTAAAATGTGCTATTTATGTTTTTACTGTTGATTTGTTGACTTAAAAGCAAAATATGATCAAGAAATTTCAAAATTTTTAAAAAATATTTCATTTTTGCAAAATATAATTTAAAAACTGTATTTCAACATACTAATACATACAGTAACTCACAATAAACATGAAGTTGTAGCAGATAAAGTTTAAAATGTGATGATTACGTTCTCCCTGTTTTATATAATAGGAAACAAACATTTTATGAAAATATTGAATATGAAAACTTCAAATTTTGAATTATCAAGAAATGTCTATTGAAAAAATAATATATTTAAATATGATGATGAAATACTAAATCTAACATGTCACAAAAAAAAACATACATGGATATTTCACAGTTTCTAGGTCAATATAATGGATATGAAGTTGTGGGTTAGAATGTTGCCACTGTGGGTTGTGAACTATGATAATAGGTTAATTTCTCCAAAGCGAATAAATAAAATAATCTTTCTTTCGAGGCGGGTCCTGTGGTCGAGATGCAGCTGTCGTAACGGCCGACACATCAAATGAACAAACACAAAATTCTTTTTCACAAATATTTTTCTTTCTTTGGGGTGTTTTCTCAGTTTTTTTTGTTTTTTTTTTGGGGGGGGGGGTTTAACCTTATTTATCGGCCGTTCTGTGGGACTGAAACTGCAAATAAAATTGGAATTTAATCTTGCTGCTCTCTCCTGCCCGCATGTTTTGCCCTCCTCGGCCTCGGCCATGTTACTTTACTCCTCCCTCATTTTACAACAAGCACGTCACTGTAAACAGCAAAGTAATTGAATGGTCTATATGCAAATGAATGTTGTTGCAGTTACACCGTCTCAAAGCATGAATGTGTGACGATCCGGGACTCGAGGACATTCAGCTTTGAAGCTCTGAGATTCATCAAATCGCCAGTGTCGCAATGTACTCACCCGCAGCTGGTCTCCAGCAGACTGTCCCCGACCTGCAGAGACGCCATGCCAAAGTCCGCTATCCTGATGTTGTTCTTCTCGTCTAACAACAAGTTCTCGGGCTTCAAATCTCTGTGACTGCGTGAGGAAACACAAGAGCAAAACAACATTGGGTGTCAGTGCTGGCTGGGGGGTCATTAGTTTCCTCCTCAGTCCCGACTTGTTAAGGTTTCCTTTAATTCTAATCTCATATGAAAAGCGTCTCCGTGTTGGATTTTAACCTGATTTTCATCCTCCAGTTGGTGCCGTGTCTTTCCAGCAAATAAACATGTAATTTGCTCAGCCGTCACTACGTGACTGTCTAATTTGCATTGCACCGAGAAAACAACAACAAACAGACAGAAAAAGATAAAAGTCATCCAGCAGGCTTTGTCATTGTGTTGGTTTGCTTTTCGAAACAAGGTAAGAAGCTTTCTTTGACAACTGGGATGAAAAAGATCAAATAAAAATGCTGATTTCTGCAGCTGCTTTAATTCCAGCTGTTGTCAGGGCTGTCTGAAACCAACAGCTGTGAATAGAATATTGTCAATACGACACGTGTAGCATATGCGGTGTGTGTAATTCAGAGGTTGTGTGCAATTCACACGCTCAGAAAGTCGAACAAACATTCATATTGGAGGCAGAATTCAGACAAACATTGTTTTTCAGAATGATTCATCAGACATTTCACACGAAATAAAAACAAGGGAAAGTAATTTTTCATTTCATGAGCTCATTAAGTGCCTTTGATTGAAAGGAAATGTTTGTTTTGTTGCGTGTTGAGGTGCGGATTTAGCTTCCTGAAGACTTTGCTATGATTATCAGTAATTCAGTACAAATGAGGATTAAAGGAAGGAAGCTGTAACCTGAAAAGCTCCTTCACTCGCTTATTGTTGCTCCCTTTTGACTTCTCTGAAAATATACACTTATTTCCAATTTCTGTTTGTTAGTTTTAACGATATTATTAGTTCTTCAGAAAATAACCAAACACATTAAATGAGTGTTTGGTAGATTATTCATAATGGCTTTTGGCCCGATTGACTGATATCGTACATAAAAAGTGTAAAATTACACGCTCATGGAAATAGGTTGTGCTTTAGCTTGTCTGTGTTTTTCAGCTGATCAAGTAAGAATATTACCTTGAGTGACTTGGAGCCAAAAAAGAATATTCAAATGAGGGCTTGATGTACTTTTTGAGCCCCTTGATTAGATGAACAAAAATCATTAACAAAGCAAATATTTTCCGATGTGGTGAATCGTCTGGCCGCGGTACATTTAATCTATTAGCATAAACTCCTTCCAGTATTATTTATAGAGCACTATTCAAAAATAAGGTAATTCACAGCGCTCTACAGAGAAATACATTAAAGCAAACCATTAAGAATTTTAATCTGAAACGATTAAGAGGATGAGATACGCTGTTCCGGGTACCTTCGCAAACAACAGACGCTTTTTACATCCAACATAGAAATATTAAATTTCTACATGAGCTAGAAAAGAAGAACTTCACTGCATCACTTCAAAGATTAATCTGTGATTCATTTCAAGTAGCAATTTTCAACTCAATCAGTTTCAAATGTATTTTAAAGAAGTAAAAACAGCATGAAAAGTAGAATAAATAAGGATGAGAGCTTTATTCAGATAAAGGGAATAAAAAGAGAAAGTCTATTGTTTAATTTTTTAAGTCCTGAGTTAATAGAGGAGAGTGATAATTATATACTCAGCTTTGCTGCTCCGCCCACAAATGCCTGTGTAAACAGTGAATGGACTTTACTTATGATCACATTATATCACCTTAGCATTCACAATGTGCTTTCACACTGTCAGTCACATTCATCCATTCACACACACACTGATGGGGGAGAGGAGGGTCCAAAACCACAAACCAGCTGAGTCAGCTGTGTTCTTCACAAATATGTTGACTTTTCCCAGAACATTAACTTTACTAACAAAAGAATTATTACAACAAACAAAAAAATCTTGTAGTGTTGGTGACGTGTTGAGATGCTGACTACTGGGACTGTTTGTGACTGTGGGTTTGTGGGTTTGTTGGTAGTCTAAGCAAAAACAGGAAACAACTTCTCCTCAAATTGGAAAAGTCTTTTGGAATAATGCCTTTAGACTGAAAGCACCAATAAAGAAACACTGGAGGTGTGAAAGGAGAGCAACTTCAATATGAGACCTGCAATCTATTCTAAAACAGCGGAAAGGCGAGAAACCAGGAGGAGAAGAGCTTGACACTTGATATCTGATGTAGGGAGTCAGGAGCGGGACATCTTTGATGTGCAATTGCTCTTAGATACACAGCGCTGCAGCCACGAGAGGAGGAACTGAAGGTGCTCTCGCAGATGAAAAGAGATCAAGAGGAGCTGAAGCCTCTCAAGTCGCCCCCGGCTACGGCTGACGAAGGAGCAGGCTGAACAGCAGAAGGAAACCGGCTGCTCAGTCATCCGAGTGGAGCAAACTCCTAAGTGCTTCAAGGAACGATGACAATGTCGAAGGAAATCTCTACAAGGAACGCGATCGTGGGCACGTTTTGATCTGTTTGTGGGAGATGTATGTACTTATCCGAGAGCAAATATCCGTCAGCGACGAAACTGAAAGCCGAGTAATTACGGTTCTTACTGCGCAGCGATGTGAGTTTTGTGTAGGAGCTGAGACTTTCGACAGGAACAGGTTAGTAAATTAATATGAAATCAGCACCTCGGACAGTTCCCGTGTGCCTGTTGCAGATTAATTTTCAGCTCCAGAGCTAATGGTTACCATTTCCCCAAACTCCTGTTTACTGTTAGAGGTCCCAGTCTTTGTGCCGCCACCATGAAAGATGTCCCGCCACAAGAACACACGAACACTTCTCCATGGTGCTCAAAATTAGCATAAGCAGGCTTAAATAAATGTTAATTTATAAAAAAAAAACTGTCTGCTGCCGCTGACAGGTTGCTGGTTTAGTTCAGCTGCTTTGTTGCCGCGGTTTCTTTAAAGAAGTGCCAACATCCAGATTAAAGAGGCCTCGTAGAAACCATGATCTCTGAAGCAAATCTTTCAACTCGAGATAAAACTTCAATTAACTTACATTTAAAAAAACGCCCTAATTAATCCTCTTGACTTCTTTCTTCTAAATGGATATTCATGTCGGTTGGTTGTTTGGTTGTGAGTGAACAAAGGAATTACAGACTAACATTAGGAGGATTAGTTGCTGATATTAATGTATAACATGTAACACGAGCCACTCACTGGGCTTTCGTCAGAAATGCAGCTGCTCCTGTGAGGAGAGTCAGAGGGCTTTTGTTTGCAGACATTCAGATTTATTTGACGTAACCCTCCAACATGTTTGATAGCTTCCTACGCCAACACGTCCATCTCCACGTTTCGGTGCAAGACGGGGGCTCAATCCTGCAGCTCGTCACACCATTGTCACCACAAGAAAACCAACCGGAACGCGATTATTTTCCAGCTGACCGTCTTCATGTAAAAAGTCTGAAACACGCAAATCTCTTCTTTTAATGACCCTCTTTGCTCGTGACGTCAGTCTTGGAGTTATTCTCAATAAGTCACTAAAGGTGCATCTATTTCGCAAAAGTTACATAGAAAAGCAATTGACTGCTTTTTATTTGATGCAACAGTGATCCACTCTGACTTCTTTTAAATCAGTAACTCATTTCCAGCTGCTTGGAGAACTCTGGTAAAGTGGCATATAGACTCTATAAGTTCCTGAGCTCATTTTGTGAACTGACTGATATAAAAAATAAACAAATAAAATAAATTATCCTTCAACAAATGTGGACTTGATTTTGGTGGAGACTTTCAAACCCCTCTCTAAAAAAAACACACCATTTTATGTATGTGACTTTTGGGAGTGGACGACATTTTCAGGGATTTTAATTATACATCATCTTATCACAATATAATTGGCTTGTGTGCTTTCGACTGTTTTACTGAACATATTAGATTGTAATTCTAGATATAAGAAGTAAGAGTGGGACCAAATAAACTTCTTCCTTCTCTGCTTGTGTGCATGTGTGGTGTGAGTGAGTATAAACAGCTGTAGGACATGGATACATGATTCATGGCCTGTGTATATAACAGTGAGTATATGTACATATGTAAATACAGTTTTTTTTTCACACTTTGTTGCTTTTAGCAGTTTTTGCAAAGTGTGAGATACTGTATATGATGAAATACACTATTAATACATTTCATTTTTGAATTGGATTTTGACCACATTATTACCAGACTAGTGGAAATCTTCACCTCTTCAAACTGCTTCTAAGATCCAGCTGGAAAAAAAACCACCCAATAAGGATCCATTCGATTAATGTTACGACTCTCTTTCTGTCTCGCACACAGTTTCAGCTGGAGGTTTTCTCTTTCCGTGATTAAACAGAGCTGCTACAGACGCAGTTTCCCTCCTGCTGTTCTCAGCCAGCAGCTGTAAATCTGGTGCGTTTAGTGGAATCGCATACATTTCAGCAGAAATACTCCGAAACAAGCAACTTTCAGGTGCACTTTCAAGTTTATCTGCACAAAATCTTGACTCTTAAGTCATTTAAAAAACCGTGAAGCGCCCTCATGTGTAACAGTTTCAGAGCAGCTGATTAAATACCTAACTCGAGAGAACGGGAGAGAGAGCGCTGGAACTAAACAGAGCCTCTTAAAGTGAAGCTGTGTGGAATTTGAACTGCCTGAAACCAAAATGATGATAAGGAAGTCATATCAACTTGCATCTTAAAAAAGAAAAAAAGAAAAAAGACAATTCATACTATTTATTCTGTGATTAAAAAGGACAAACCATATGGAGTGACTGTGGCAGAAGTCCAGAGCTGAGATGATCTGTCTGAAAAACTTTCTGGCCTCTTTGGGTGTTAATCGGCCCTTTTTCACCAGGTAGTCGAACAGCTCTCCACCGGACACGTGCTCCAACACCAGATACCTACACAGAGGACAAAGAAAAGAGATCAGCGGCATCAGAAATCTCCTCGCATCCCCAAATAACAATAAAAACATCACTAAAACATCCAGACCCTCACCTTTGACCCCTGTGGTTTATAATCACTAAGTAGGTGAACCCTAACCCCCCCAGCTGCTCTTGAAGTATCGCCCCTCGACCCAAAGTATGTGACAACAAGATTGAAGAACAAAAGTGGATAAACATTAGAGTTCTAGTTTACTCTATCATGTTCCTGTAAAGTGTAATTCCCCAACTCCTGCTGCCAACAGACAAATGTAGCTCAGTAAAAAGCAGGAAACGCTTCTGTGAAGTGTAGCAAAGGCGGAAAAAAGATGTAATGACATAAAAAAAAAGAAGAAAATCTCATAACTGTACAACATTTATGCAAACGATTCTCCTTCCTACCTGAGAGATTAAACAGAATCATCAAAAGAAATCCTCTCCTTCATTTTTTTTTTTTTTTTTTTACCTCAAACTGAAAGAGGTATTAATGAAATAATTGAGCCATAAACTAAAGAGTATTTGCCTGCGACGTGTTGAAGTCGCCACAGTACATTGATGCAACGTGTAAATCCCAGAGAAAATCCCCGGCCCGTGGTGGTTTGTGTGCTCTTGGTTTAAAATGTTTTATCTTTCCCCGGCGTTCATTTGTCTCAAAGACACGGCTGATCCCCACGACGCGTGGAGAGCCGGCTCCTCCCCGCCGCCCGTCCTCCCAGCGGCCTGATTTATTAGCAGATTAAGGGATCTGTTCGAGCGTTTACCTGTCAGGGCTATTTAAATTAGAAACACGTTCGGGGCGTGATTTGTGAGCGGGAGAATTTCCGCGGCAAAACTGTTTGCATCCATGATGACCATCCATCCCCGTCCTCGCAACATTAGGAAAACAAATTCCTGCTCCGTTTGACATCGGCGCCTTTATCAATTATTGAACAGCGCATTAAGCCGTGCCACTGGAGCACAACCGCCACATGCACCAGATTAATGTATACAATAAAACAGGGATATACAGGAAAGCTGGTGACGGCGACCCCAGAAACATTTCACGCTTTAATAAAATTCCCCGAGCTCAAACAACCGCTCACGTACATGTTCAACCATTATGAAGTGCAGCCAAAGGCAATGTAGGCATCAGTTTGAGCCTTTGTGTTCATGTGTTATCCGTGTTTTCCCTCAGCCGTTAAAGAGCGGCTGGAAATTGACTTGACTTGCAGTTTGGGACTCAAATCTTTACACATTTGTTCTTATACACATTGAGGTTTTCCAAGAGGAAAGATTAGAACTAAGGTTAAAATAAAGCCTCATTCAAAGTCCACACATTTGATCCTTTCCACTCGAGTTGCATTTAATTTCACAAAATCGGAGGAACAGTTGCCGACAAAATCCCCTACAAATGTGATTATTTGAATTTCTACTTGGCATCACCTATTTATTTGCTGTAAAAGATTTAGTTTGAGTTTGAGTTTTACCCAGCGAGAGCCAATTATCCTCATTATTCCAGCAAAGCTAATGGTTTTCTTCGTGTTGTCGTTCCTGTTCTGTGCGTCTATGAAAAGTTACTGTTATTGATCTGAGCTAAAACGTACGTAAAATCGTGAGTGTGCAACTCAGCGCAGTTAATGGGAGTCCATGTGTCTTCCAGTGGGACCTATTATCATTTTTAATGGATATGCTTTGAAAAAGTGTAGAAGTAATTGTGTGGAACGGGTTTAATGCTCGGGTCATCTTCCCTTCGGTAATAAAATCTGAAATTCAGCCTCCGACATTCATTTCCCATTATGGCCTTTCTATTTTAACCCATTTTTGTTTCAAATGATAAAACAGTTTGCAGCAGTCATGCTGTTTGATGAGACAAGGCACTGGTACGAGTGCGTCAGTGTATTTAATGCACTGTAAATACAGTAATCATACGTGATAGGGAATTATTGTACATGCACCACGTCTTACATGTTAGATTTGTTTATACACGGAGGAGAATGGCCTGCCAGCGCCAGCTAGAGGAAGAGAACCAATCTCAGGTGGAGGAGTCCAAGTGTCCTGGGATCTTATTAGAGAGGGATGGGAGAAGGAAACTCGAGATCATCCGCAGGCCGACAGAAGCAGCGGTAATGCAGTTGCTGGAACGGGCTGGTCTGATTAAGGGGGATTTAGACTCTCTGTTTACGGGTTTCACCACATTCCGATCCCTCCCCTGTGGTCCTGAACTCTGGATATTGAACCAAAGCATTTGATTCTTGATTCAACTGGCCAAAATGAGTTTGCAAGAGGGAGTGTCACAGAGGACCTCAGACGAATAGAAGAGCCAGGTAAGCTGGTTAATGCCCCCCATTAGCATCCTCCACGATGCACTGGGAGGCGATCAAGCATGGTCATGGTCAAATGGGACGACACCCCGGTCTTGGCCCTGGACCCACTGGGGAGATTATATCTCCCAGTTGGCCTGAGATCATGTTGGGATCCCCTGGGGCGATCCAGAGGAAGCTACCGGGGAAGATAGATGTCCACACTTCATTGCTTTCCATACCACCGCCAGCCGTGACCCCATGTTGCACTCCACACTTAAAAAGATGGATGGATTAACTCACGGAGGCGGAGTCTGCTGCACAGACTCTCCAGCCCCTTGGGGCAAATTTGTGACACTGAGTCTCGACTTGCACAAGGTGGAAGTCTTTTTATAGACCTGCAGCTCCTGAAGTAGCTGCATGTCGTCATGTAAAGTAATTAGGCAGCATTACATTTGTGATGATGTGATTTCAAATTGAATAAGAATAAACCCTGATTGGTGTTTAGTGTAGTGCAAAACACAAAGCTTCTGTCAATGTGCACACACCTCCAACTCAGGGACACGTAACAAAAACAGGATGGTGAGATTCTGTTACAGACTGTCAGAATAGTGCATAAGGTGGAGATACAGTACAAAAATATAATGTAATAATGATGTTGATGGATCAGATCCTATAAATGGACGTTGCATCAGTTCAGGGGCTTGTTTAGGGAAAATAGCACAACTTCACGAAGCACCTACAAAGTTTTAATGATAAATGTGTGTATAACTTGTCATATTTGATCTATTTAAGAGAAATATTCAGGTCACTGGTTCAACTCTCCATCTTACTCTGACAGTGAGTGCACACTCGTGTAGAAGCTGAATGGGACGCATTGAGGAAAACACACCACCAGCCACTATATGGAATATCAGGCTGGTGATGCTGATCAACCAAAAATAGAAGATTTTCTCACTGATTATTGTACTCGATGGTCAGCGTTTTAAACCAAGTTTCTCCCCTCAGCGTGCGAACACCTCGCATGACCACCGTCTCTACTCCACCTGTGTGTGTGTGATTGATTGTGAGTATCAATGGGTGGATGTGACTGCTGAAACATTAAAATGCCTTCATTTATCATTAACGTCCTGTACACTAACAACACTGTGTGGGGCGGGAGCAACAGAAAGGG
This sequence comes from Parablennius parvicornis, assembly GCA_900302745.1. NCBI lineage: Eukaryota > Metazoa > Chordata > Actinopteri > Blenniiformes > Blenniidae > Parablennius > Parablennius parvicornis. Next base: position 7,521 of record OMNM01051764.1, on the reverse strand, counting down.
GAGGAAGTGTGTGGATAGCATGCATTTTCTGATATTAATGTCTTTATTTGTCAGTGATGTCGAAATCCATCATGAGGTTATCGTCGAGACGAGATATTTGATTTTGCGGAGGATTTCTAGTTTAGACATGAATGTGGGTGTCAGTCCAGTCGTTTAGCTTTGAAATATATATATATATATATATATATATACATATATATATACATATATATACCTTTAATGGTAAAGCAATAAAATTCCCGACTTG
>OMNM01051725.1:4207-16236 GCA_900302745.1 Parablennius parvicornis | reverse complement strand
GCAGACTTTTCAAAGTCTAAAAATTAAAATAAAAGACACAGCGATTCAAAGATTCAATTTAATCCAAACTGAATGGCCGATTCAGGCTTTGTCAAACATGAGCTGGAAGAAAACCAGAATCTATCTATCTATCTATCTATCTATCTATCTATCTATCTATCTATCTATCTATCTATCTATCTATCTATCTATCTATCTATCTATCTATCTATCTATCTATCTATCTATCTATCCATCCATCCATCCATCCATCCATCCATCCATCCATCCATCCATCCATCCATCCATCCATCCATCCATCCATCCATCCATCCATCCATCCATCCATCCATCCATCCATCCATCCATCCATCCATCCATCCATCCATCCATCCATCCATCCATCCATCCATCCATCCATCCATCCATCCATCCACCAAGCCTGATAGTATTATTTTGAGGCCAGACCCAAATGAGATCAATTATCCCATTTGTGACCTCTGAGTCTTTAGCAGTGGTGTCAAACATAAGGCACGTGGGTCAAAACCGAACCACAAGAGGCTCCAATGTGGCTGCCAAACTGCCAAACACAACACTGGGACCAGAGCTGAGATATCGGTGATATCGCCACGAAAGCTAGCTCCCCCGTTGCTATTAAACTCACCTCAAAGCCATGCTGTCAGGCTGAGTTTGTAAAAACATGCATAATACAACAGCAATGGACCTTTTAGATATATTTCAAGATATTTTGCACCATTAAAATTAGCTTTATGTTGAGATTGTAGTTTTCAATAGTAATTGTTAGATTTTTACAATAGTATAGACATTTTAATCATCTGCACCACAACAAAGAAAACATTTGTGATTTAAACATTATTATCGCAGTATTTTAAAAGTTTGACCCACACAAGATGGAATTAGACTGTATATAGCGTATATATGTGGTGTTTATGTGCACAAGCAACATCTCTGAAAAGCTGTGTGTTTCCACGGAGTCAAAAATTTCGTCAAAAAATTGTGTTTTTTAGTGGCTCCGAACTCTGTTGTGATGTAAACGGACCCCTAAAATGTAACAAAATATTTGCGTTTTAAATTGAAATTGTTGTCATGTAAACTGGGCCTATCGATTTTACTTGCCGTAAAAGTATTACTAGTTGTTGTATATTTTGAAAGTGTGTAGATGCTGCTCCAAATGTTTGTTTTGTTCACCAGGGCACTAATAAATTAGATTCTTAATCTCAATTGAAGTTGGGTTGTTTTTTTTTTGTTAAAAAAATCATAAAAATACGTCACATAATTCATAAAAATGCAATGGAATTGTAAATAAAGTTCCGTGTTATACCAACAACACATTTAAAAAGCATTTGGTGGAAGAATTTATGGCGGTGTCACAGTGAGGTGGTCCGACGGTGAGAAAGTATTGGATGTTCATCTTCAATGAATTCGTCCGCCTCGCCTTGACATCTACTTTCACTTCAGACGAGCCTGAACTTTATAATCCACTGGCAGGGTTCAGAGGTCAACAGCAGAGGGGACCAGAGGGCGGGGAAAATCACTCTCTCTCTGGAAAAAAACTCTGACATCCAATTTTCAACTTGATTTATCAGTGCTAAAGCTAAAATTGATAGTGTGTCATTACTGAGCTGGGAGCTGTCTCAGAGCGATGTATCAAAGCCTCCTCATTCTGATTTAGCTCAGCGGATCAATACGACCCTATACTGTTTCAATTTGAGGAGTATTGATTTTTCCATGCTGACTCCATACAAGGGGACATTCATCATCAAGCAAGCATATAGTATGATCTAACAGGCCACCGCAGGTCTGATCTGGTTATTCTTCAGCTGGATCACCTGACTGCAGAGCAGCTGTTTTCAAAACCGTTTCCTTGTCCCTGACTATTGTTGTATAAGCTGCTGCTCTGTTCCAGCACTGCTCGCTACAAGAAAAACAACAGCTCAGAGTAAAGTGTCTCTGTGGGATGAAGATAACCTGCACGTCTGCAGTTCAGACAAGAAAAAAAAAAAAGAACAATATAAATCTGATGAGGTCAGTTAACAAACTGCGTACACGCACGCACGCACGCACGCACGCACGCACGCACGCACGCACATCAAGTCAGTCTTTTCTCTCTCTGTTGACTATTTGTAATAAATCCCGCACTAATGATAAATATCGTCTGGCATGTCTCTGGGCAGAACTTAGGTATTAAAGGTGATTTCTGCGCATGAGGGTGAAAACAAACAACTAAAGTCTCATACTCCCACTCACACACACACACACACACACACACACACACACACACACACACATAACAGACAACCACCTCAAAATGCTTGAGGGCTTTATATTTTACAAGAGCGGCATAAATGGGAAAGTTAATGTAGCATTGAATAAGACTAAGCTGCTGAACTGCAACACTGCCCTGAGCTTGTGAGCATATTGCATCATTTTTCTTCGCCAGCAGGTTACCATTAAATTTGAATTTGTTGGAAGTTTTGCGGTATCATTTACAATGCACCCACGCTCAATAACCTTTTGTTTCAATGCAAATGCTGCGCCTCCAAGAGGGGTTCCATAAATATTTGAACACGAGCCCAGAATTCAAGCCAGGAGATTTTCACTGGTTGTGCGGGTTCAGTCAGTTTTAGGAAGATCTGTGTTTGTGAGGTAAAAATACTTTAACTAAACATATATAGTTGTTCTGATACTAATTGCAATACATAATTTGCCTCTAAATTTTTTATAGTGTTATCAGTGAGTAATGACACTAGAAACACAATGGAATTTGTTGTTTTGGGTGGAAATCACTTCAAAGGTGCAGAAAATACAGAAATAAAGAAATATTTGCGAGATTAGCCAAAACATAGTTAAAGATTCCATACAAATGTAGTTTCAATGCATTTTAAAAACAAAACCAAAGCTACTGTTCGAGCAGCTTTTGGAACAGTCTGCATAGAAACCTTTGTTTGGGTAAAGATTTGACCTGCATCCAGTAAAAGATTTTAAACAGATGGACATTCTGAGAGCAAAACAGAGTTCGGAGAGCCTTAGAAAAGGGCTTTAATTGGAAAACTGGGTCTCCTCAGCACACTCTGTATTCCATCCCAATCACTGTACAGCTTCACCTGCACGAGGTTTATAATGGTAATAACAACTGCATTCATGTGCTTCACTATGTAACGAAACACATTTATCATCTCAGATTTTAGGTTTGGTGGTTATACAAATATTTGTTTATGTACATTTTTAACTCTCACCTTCATAAAGATATGACAGAATTTAACCTCCAAACAAAACCTGCTGCAGCCTCGCTTGCTTTGCGCTCACAGTGTTTTTCCCCATTATAATACCAGGATGAATGTGATTTCATATATAAGAAAAGACACACAGCTAAATTCTTAGCATTCACCTAAGTGTGTCTACTTTTTACCTCTGATCTGCATCCAGCAATTATAATTTTCAATATAAAGAAATAAATGCTCAAACAAACCCTGCTACATTTTTACCTTTATAGAATAATTAATAAAAATGAGATGCATGTGGTTACATCCATTATCAAACTATGCTTCAGTTTCACCTGCATGGAGCACTTCAGACATCTCGGTCATAACAATTGAATGCTTGTGGTTTCATGGATAATAAAAGATGGAGAGCCAGCTTCGTAGCTTTTACTTCAGTAGGTAATCCAAACAGCATGTTGTAACACCTCTATTTGTCTAATATATATCTGCCTCTTGATCCTTGGCCGCCGCTCTGTGTCTGTGGGACCATGTGGATACGAGCGAGAGGTGGGCGGCAGAGCCGGAGAGCTGGTGGTTATTTTAACAGGGCCCATGGGGAAGGCGGCAACTACCACCAGGTGCTGCGCTGTGTTACTGAGAGGGTCAATGAATGCCTGGACAACACTAGAGAAACACCCCAACCCCCTTCCTCCTCCTCAGTGTGCTGGATGACTGGCCAATCAGCTGTCCCGGGGGGATTAAGCTACTCCGCACACTGTAATTGCGTTTGCTGATCTGATTGCTGACCCTATCGGATCCTGGGAAAATGGCATTAACTGGTGGCTCGATCCTGTGACTGCAGAGTATTGTGAACAGGTAACTTTTGGTCCTGTAGGTTGGAGCAAACTGTGGGTGTCCGACGCTGAACATGGGGGTCTTACCTCTGGGCCACCGTCCCCCAGGCACCATGCTTGTTGGTGAGGATGTTGACGATTTTCTGCTTTAGCTGGTTTGCCGTCACGTGGTCTCTGTGCTTGGCGGCGCTGATCAGGTGGTCGCACATCTTCTCTTCGTCTTTTCTGTCGGCGGCGTATTGGGTGCAGTTGGACTGATTCAAAAAATAAAGAGAAAATGGAAACGAGCGAAGCCCATTGTTTATTTATGAACACAGGCGCAGTATCCACAGTCAAAAGTAATGTCAGACATTGTACTAATAGCATTTGAGAATGTTTTACTCCAATAAAGTCAGAATAATATATATCCTCTAATGGAGCATTTGTCACGCTGAAGAATGTTATGGCTTTATTCAACACACTTGAGTGCATAAAGATATTAGTGGACAGCTGAGAGATATATTCCTGCTCCCTCCGAGGAGTGCAGTAAATCACTGCAAGCACATGAAGCCAGTCCATTCCCTAACTGCGGACAGATGAGGCTCCCTGCTACGGAGCTGTGAATGGTGCTATTAGAGGAGAAAGACAAATACTCTAATAGATTTCAGAAAGGACACCGTATGTCAAGGTCTGCAAAGCCACATTGTGTCGAGAGACGTTCGTCTGGTGCAGGAAGCAAGAAACGAAACAGGCTGCAAACAAAATGAAATATAACTGACGCAAATAATGTCTGATTATAGTGAGGACAATCTCGGTGTCTGGATTATGAAATTAGAATGAACTAATTAAAAATTACCTGCCTGAAATATTAACTTTAGATGAATTTCCAGGAGAGGATGCGACAGAAGTGTACCAGGTGGCTAAAAGTAAAGTAAAGGAGCACATGCGGCTCCATCTTTGCTGCTAAAACAAGATTGTCTTACTTGGACTCCCCGGGGGAACTCTTGCTAATATTCACAATCTAATTTGCTAACAGAAGCTGGAAGTTAATTGAATTTCCTGCTTTAAATTTGAATTCTGTCAGATATTATACCTCAACATATTCCTCATAACGCGGATAACTCAATCTCTCCTTGTCACCTCGTATCACCACGTGACGCCGTGACAAATATCAAACATTATTTATCACTTTAAAGCACATGACGCCTCCGCCTGACACCAACTTAATTGTAAAAATGTCTTATCTGCGTACTGAATCTTCAATCTTGGATAGTGGGTAATAAAGTAATGTCAGAGCAGGATGAAAAGTGTGGGCTGTCTGGAGTTGGCAGACAGAACGGATGGGGCCAGGTACACTTCCCCCCTCTCCTGACATTGCATATCTAGCCGTCTCTTCCAGTTTATCCAGCAGGTCAAGGATCCTCCAGAAGTGTATATCAAGCAGCTGTTTGAGGACGGCTGCTCCTCCCAGATAAGAAACTCATCACTCTTCAAATGTACAAGCTGTTAGGTGTGTGTGTGTGTGTGTGTGTGTGTGTGTGTTTATTGACATGTTTTTCTTCCCTCAGCTTACACAGTGGGAGAAATGATTCCTAAATGGAAATGCACAAATAATAATAATAATAATAATAATAGTAATAATAATAATAATAATAATAATAGACATCATAAAACTGTGGCGTGTTTTCAAAATGTATTTTCACACCAAAAATTCGATATGATTAAAATGAATTTCCAGAACAAGTACAACAGTTATTTCAAGGCACTTTTACAGCAAAAATCCAACTAATCCACCAAAGCATAGAGATGTATTAGACGGTGGAAAGAGAAAAACTCTACTTTCTAAGACTTCTGAAATGAATGGAGAATCCCTACACCTCCACCTGAACTGGGGTTTAAATCCCTTCCCACAATCAGTCTGCCCAGTCCTTTTCTACAGGACCAGACTCAGAGGTAGAGACCTTTTAACAAAAAAAGTTTTTTCCCTCGGTCATTTGGCTGATGCTCTCAAAATCACCCTTTGTTTTGGCTTCCTTTTTTTTTAACATCACAATAAACCTGTAAATGTTAGCATTTTTTACAGTTTCGATTTTGTTCAAAGAAAAAATGACCACTGAATAGTGTTGTGGATCATAGAGTGTGTCAGATTCAGACGTCATAAGTCACTAAAGGTTTATTGGCCAAAGTCAAACTGTCTCAAAATGTATATGTCTGTTTCACAAAAATCACAAAACAATTCCGAAAATAGAGATATAGTAAAGTCCTTTTTTAACAGAATTTAAAACAATTTTTTCTGTCTACAGTAGGAGTGATATGACACAGGGGCTCAGTACAGAAACAGGAGGTTGTCCCTTGAGTTTCTAAAACCTTATATTACATCCATAAGTTAATATAGTTGAAATAGCCTTTTGAAGCCGGTAATTAAATCACTTAATAAGAAGTGTGAGGATGAGGAGGTAATCCTCATGAGGACATGGAGGGAAACGATTACTGGGCCTGTGAATGCTGTGAATGGCTAGTTCATAGTAATAGGATTTGTTTTGAGCTCATTAGCAGAGTGACAAATTCTATTTCCAAAGAAAGATGGTGACATTAAAATTTGGACAAGTAGAGATTGTGCGTAGTGCGATTCATTACACCATATGTGGGTTAATCTAAGACCAACATCTATACATTATAACACAATATTCTTGTCATTGCACACAGAATTAAACCCATCTTCATGAACTTCCTTCAACATTTCATTTCAGATGTGGTGGGTTATACCTCAAACTCCGCATGCTTGTGCACGTCCTCGGCTCGCTGTCTGTTCAGGATGAATTCAGCCTCATTGGCAACCCGTACTATGTGATCCTTCATGGCGTGGCAGAGTAACCTTTAAAATTGCAGAGAAAGTTTAATTCAGCAGGCTTTGCATGTAGAGAAAGATCTACTTTATCAATCCCAAATTAGAAAGATGATCTGGGATACAGTAAAATGTGCACATAACAGCCCTTGTGTGTAAAAATAAAGAAAAACTCAACTTCTATACTGTTCGATCAAACCGGAGGTCCCGTGGATACTGATGGATCAGCAGTCCATCACAGGACAAACACAGAGACAACTCCCCCATCATACATATTCATATACAGGTAATTTTATCATCATTTAACCCTCAAAGATGTTTTGACATTAAGTAAAATCACACAATATGCAAACTCAAAACAGAAAAGTCCCAATAGTCTTGCTGTGAGCTAAAAAAAAAAAAAAATTCCACTACAACAGTATGGACCACTTAATGAAGAACTCAGTGGTTCCTAACCTTTTTCTTGAGTGACCCACATTTATACCATTGTAAACCTGGGCGAACCTGTCACTCAGTCTGTACCATTAAAAAAAACAAAAAACTGAAGGAAATCTCATAACATAAAATAAACTATATATGAAATAGTTTTTTTGTTATTCTGTAACAATAATCAAATTTTTTCCTCCAGTTTTTCCTCCTGCTGCTTAAACTTTTAATGTATATGCTTAAACTTAGTTTTCTGACAGGAATTAAATGCAGAAACCTATTTCTATACCCTTTAAAACATGCCACAACAAGTCAAATTTCATCTTGAGTGAGCCAGACCAGTAAAATAGTTCCATAATAACCCATAAATGTATATTTTTACGTTTTTTCATTGCCGTGTTCCAGAGTACACATGATGAAAAAGTCTCTAAACCAAACAATCACTACCAAAAATGACTACAATCTCAACATAAAGCCAATTTTAATGAAACTTTCTGGTGCAAAATACAGTGAAATATCCCCAAAATGTCTCTTATAGCTGTTGCATTATTTATAACCCTGACAGCGTGGCTTTGGGACAAGTTTGCTAGCAATAAGATTGCTTGCTTTCATTGCACCAATATCCCAGCTTAGTCCTCATTGTTTTGTCGTGTCTGTTATCTTAAGATATTTATTTAAAAAAAATTTATAAATAAATTACAAGTTGCTTCGTGGCCAGAATGAAGTCTGGTTCAACTTCATTTATAAAAAAATACAAATAAACACATAATATTTGCACAGACGGAGGAAACAAAACACATGTAAACTAGTTTATGTGCACGTCCACCTAATTAATGAAGAAGCACTCTGGTTTTATGAGCTGCAGCTTCTTGTCGTGACGCCCCCTTCAAAAGAAAGCGGGGTAGAGGCCAATCTGGCTCATCAGGATCTGGTAACTGTCTGCTTGGTGAAAGAGCAGCCTGGTAAACAGCATCATTTGTCTGTGTTATGGTGCAAGGCCGGGGGTCAGTGACAGATTCCTCTGTACCATTAAGGAGGGAATAGAGTGTCATTAGAGCATCGGAGCCTATCTGGCATACTCCTGATTGACTGAGCATCTCTTCCCACTGACCGGGACACAAACCCCACCGCCTGCACTACTGTGGATGACTTCTCACATGGCCGACTCCGGAGGCTCCGCGGTCTCATTCATATTTAAATCCCAGACTCTTTAATAACTGAAAACACCCTGGATATTGCGTGTAGATTACATGCCATTTTACACACCATTAGGCCAGCTTTGTTTTAATTAAAGCAGCCCTTGTTCCTCTCCAGTGCTTGATACAGATTGTAATTTTCCCTGCCGTCCCGAGGAGAGGCAGTAATCCCGAGGCTGCGTTCATCAGCTGCTCCTGCCTCTTTAACAGTTGACAAGCACTCATTAATAGACACAAGTTCACCGTTCAAAGACGGAGGCTGACAATGGCGAGCTTTGTTTCCAAACCAAGAATAGATCAGAAAGCAAGTTGACAAGTGAGATTTGGAGATGAGAAAAAAAAAAGACATGTTGTCTGCCACTCTTTTGTGGTGATAGAGAAATGCTGCAAAACAGTCAACAGTGAGGGAGTTACATGTGAGGCTACTGATTTTTAAAGCGATGGATCAACTAAAAACTGAGACAAATTTCATAAAGAAAATCCAGTGGCAAGATCAGCACTGCTAGTTGCTGCATGTATTGTTGCTCACACTGTACAGCAGATACAATGTCTGTGTCAGCCATGCCTTGTAGAGCAAACAGATGTACCAGACTCTAGCCACCTCTTGATCTACCTAGTTAAGCAGAGTAGGTGTACACAGACTTTGAGTAAGACTGGGAAATTATGTGTCTGTCAGCAGCACCCTGGACAGCGCCTTAGAGCTCTTCCTTTGTTCCAGGGCCAGCAGGGGACACCACGGGCAGAAGAGCCCGGGCATGGAGGAGGCACGGCCAGATGGGTCAGCAGATGGGCAAGGAGGCTGAGCCGCCCCTGATCTGCTCTACAGGAAAGTCTGGCCACACCCGGTGGAAGGAGCAGGAGACGGAGGCAGAAACAAAGTAAAACTGAGGTAGACGATATAAGAAACAGGCTGCACTCTCGTCTTGATATCTGCGCTTCATCCAATCACAGCAATCTTATTTACTTTTAGCCCCGACAGAGCAGCCAACGAGGGTAAAAGGCTTAGAGCTAATAAACGCTGTGCCAACAGCCTTTTTATGTCTCTGAGAGCGAAACAATTATAAGCTACACTGATAACAGAAGAATGGATGAGGGGCTCGGTTGCTGTGTTGTTTCACTCATTTTAGTTGGACTGAGCAGTAGGAAGATTATGCATCTTATATATAACCTCTTTGTTTTAGCATATTATGAAAAAGCACAATGTTAAATTAAATACCTCTCACGAAAACCTTAACAAGCTGAAACAATACATTTAAATGAGATCGTCTTTCTTAACAATACCCTCTGTGTCGATTCCTTGTATTGGAAAACCAACAAATGACTAACATTGTGTGCTTAATTCTGCAAATTCTCTGATTGTGCTAAAATAAATCTAATTTGCTATTTTTTTCCCACTTCAAGTCGATTTTGGCAAAAAGGCCTCCACTTGATGGAAAACATGATTCCTGCAACCTTCAGCAGGCATCTATTCACAAATCTGCAGACACACCATGACTCTACTACACAAGCAAAATGGAATTCGATCACACTGATGTTGAGTATCACTGTTGCATCATGTCTAATACAATTACTACAACAGTATAATTACTAATGGGAAAAAAATTATCCTTAAAGCTGGAAAGGACTCTGACTGGCTGCTTCTTGTCCACGGGCCATCTGTTTGAAATCCCTGCTCTCACAACCACATTTATTTTCAGGCCATCTTTATTTATCTTGAATTTATTGGTGTAGCATTGTCAGATAATGTGCCTTTTTAAAAAATAAATTTATTTAAACATATGAAATGTATTAAATACAACTGTTTTTGACTAAGCATCATACAGATGTGTGACATGTTCTGACTGCGATTACACAGCCATAGTCTGAATGTCTTGAGGACCAGAGCATTGATTCAATACCAGCAAATAACCCATTTTCTCTGCTTTCTCATAGTTTTTGAATTTTCGATAACACTATAAAGGGTGTAGGAGATTTGGTCATGAGAATTATGCATGCTAAAATCCTGTCAGTGGTGTGAATATAAGGATTAACCTTCATGTGTTACAATGAAAGAACCTGGTTACCTTCCCTCGTTGATAAGTTCAATGAAAGCCAGGCCCGCATTCTTCTGAATGGAGTTCTGCCACTCCTGAAATGATAAAAGTCACAGTGTTACCAGCACAAAAAAAGAACATTAAAAAAAAAAGGTGTTGCAGTAACCTTCTTGCTTAAAATAGAGCTGGAAAGCACATCCTCAAACAGCTTTGCAAAGCATGCCAAATTTTAAAGTAGGCAACAGAGTATTAAATACAATTTGAGATGCCTGAAAAGAAACATATCTCACCAAGCAAAGGGCATATTTCAACTGTAATTTAGATTTAGAAATTGCAGCTAGTAATTCAAGAAGGTAAAGAAAGTATTCAGCTGATGTATCCTTCTGAGGGGGAAGAAAAGTGATTGCTATAAAAAGCTGAAATTCTCCACCACATGTGAGACCATCCTTTCCTCCTCTGTGAAAAGATCTGTAAACACAGGAGAGATGTAATTGTGGGATGAAACTGTATCCTCTCGCTTAAATACAGCCATTTCCTCTGTCCCTTACAGTGACAGATTACCGAGCGGGCTCACTGAGCCCTGCAGTGTGCGCCTGGAAGGGATCCGAGCCCCGGGCCACGGTGCCAGCACTTGCTGTCTCACAACATGCTCTGGAAATGATTAAAAAGCAGTTTGAGAGCGCGCCTTTCACTGTGGGAAATTCAGCTCTCCTGTAACCTCACCGAGGTGCAAATGGAAGGGAAAACAGAGAAGGCCACAGTTCAAACGGAGAGAAAGAAAAAACAGAAGAATGAAAAGAAAAGGTTTTTTTTTTTTGTGCTATGCAGCTGTAGGCTATACACATACACAGGAAATCTGATCCTAATTTCCATTAGTATATGAAAGAAACAACTATATATAATCTTTGCATAAGCTGCAATAAATACTCGTCATTCTCTGTCAGTGTGTGGACGAAGAAAGCAGAATCCTCAGCATATAACTGCCACTGACATCATTATGTATGGGCATGTGTTTTTCGTACACAGTTGTCGTGACTGACACATACTGGCTCACGCTAGCGTACACAGACTGACCCTACGATGCGTTAAGTCAGGGAGATGGTGCTGACAAACTGCGAAGCATCTGGTCTCCAAATGTTCCCCGTGACCCCGTTCCTGTGCTGCAGCCTCCGCCTGGAAGAGGCTGTTGTTGATTTGGACAGGGATCATGTACAAGCCAGGCCTCCGAGCTTCCACTCGCACCGGGCTCACGTGACAAAAATAAATACGGAAATCAAGGCAGATGTGACACTAGGGGCGATGCCAGGAAAGAGGCAGCGGGTCGGTGGCGCTGTAGCCTGCACTAGTCATTTCTTGGTATCTTGTTTGAGGTATGCCTGTTGACAGCTCAGATAGCACTTCAGAGACTCTCTTTTCCTTCTCCTTTTCTTTTTTTTGAGTTTCACTGGAGCACAGAACTCCCAGAGGAGTCTGCCTTTGATTGCAGAGATTTAAAA
>OMNM01051703.1:9301-22440 GCA_900302745.1 Parablennius parvicornis | reverse complement strand
GTCTCTCTGTCTGTCTGTCTCTGTCTGTCTCTGTCTGTCTGTCTCTGTCTGTCTCTCTCTGTCTGTCTCTCTCTGTCTGTCTCTCTGTCTCTCTGTCTGTCTGTCTCTCTCTGTCTCTGTCTGTCTCTCTCTCTCTGTCTCTCTGTCTGTCTCTGTCTGTCTCTCTTTCTCTCTGTCTGTCTGTCTGTCTGTCTCTGTCTGTCTCTGTCTGTCTTGTCTGTCTCTGTCTGTCTGTCTCTGTCTGTCTCTGTCTGTCTGTCTCTGTCTGTCTCTGTCTGTCTGTCTCTGTCTGTCTGTCTCTGTCTGTCTGTCTCTGTCTCGTCTGTCTCTGTCTGTCTCTGTCTGTCTCTGTCTGTCTCTGTCTGTCTCTGTCTGTCTGTCTCTGTCTGTCTCTGTCTGTCTGTCTCTGTCTGTCTGTCTCTGTCTGTTTGTTAAAAACTGCATTTTATCGCCCTTCCAACAGCCTAAAATGTGACCAACACTGTTCAATTTGACATCAAATTCTGATCTGGTCTTGAGCAACACACCGTTCAGTTTGTCATCTGAAACCTTTTTAGTCGACTAATTCCACAGTGGATTCAGTTGACTAAATATTTCTTCACAATGTCCATTAGTCTGTTATAGAATGGTATTTAAGTTTCAACATGCAGTGCAGACACAGATTCAACAATTGTAATACAAAACATGTATTTCTTTTTCATCTTAATTTCAAAAACATGAGCAGGAAATTTTCATGAATAATCTCACTTAAATTGAGCATAAGTGAAATTGCTTTATTTCTATAGCACTTTAAAACTTCTTATTTCCACTTGGCCCATATTCGTCTTCGTCATCCGTCTTTGGGTGAATATAGGAGAAATAGTTATTTTATCTGTTGCCAAAGCTTTTCAGATCTCTCCTTCCCTCACACACGCCACACATCAACACACTCTTTGTCCAGTCGTATACATCCATCATAATAAAACGCATTTGATTCAACTTGAGCAAATTGAATATTTCTACTCATTAGTTCAGAGAGTTGATTTTATTAATACAGTTTAGAGGCATTTTCTTTTAGCTCCTGTTTTAGTCAATTTTAACAGGAACACAGTGGTTTATCTGATAAAATAACCTCCGTGTGTTTACCTTCACTTGTTTCTGGATGAGTCTTGTCAGTGTAGCTTCAGGTTGGAGTTTTTCCACTGATTTCTGACCATATGTCTTTATGTAGTTTGTGACATGCTTCTGCTGCTTGCATGCCGATACACTCAGATTGACTGCACAGCAACACACGTTCTTCTAGTGCTAAACATAAAGTGAAACTGAGAATAAACTGGAATCAAGCAAAGCTGTGTAATTAAGACTGCAACTTTACACAACTAAATATAATGCAAACGATTGAACTGATGTTGAAACGTCCTGCCAAATGTGTAAAGTTTAGAACGGCTCTTGAAAATAGATCAACCTACCCTGTAGCATTCGCTCTGATGGGATGTCTTGTCCATTCGTCCCGCCCTAATGTTTAGTCAACAAATTTAAATGAGGTGTCGTTCAGCTTGGAGGGTCTGTCAGGTGTCGTGACAGAACGACTAGTCACCCCAATGTTTGTTTATACCTCGGTACTTCTGATGACCTCAGAGCTTTTTTTTTTTTTTTTTTTTTTGTGTCCCATCTGTTACAAGCTTAAGTAAATTAGGTGGAGGGAGTCTTTTAAGAGCTTGAAAACCCAACAGTAAGTTTAAAATCAGTTCTGGACTGGAAGCCAGTGGAGAGCAGAGGACCGGGGTGATGTGCTGGTCAGGGGGTCTTTTGTTGAGACGCACTGCAGCATTTTGCACAAGTTGCAGGTGGCTGATAGAAGACTGGGTTCTGGGCTACATCTGCTTCAAGGTTGGTTGTTCCTGCAGTGAGATTGCATGATGGTGAAACCCACCGGTGTGCAGTCGTCTGACTCAAAGGTTTCAATTTGAGTGTGCTTTTTTGTTTTTGAATTTACTGACAAACATTTCATTGTACCTCTTAAAGCCAAATGCTGGACTACAAATCGATAACTTTCAAGCACATACAAATCTAAAAAGCAGTTTGAATTAAGTGCCTTTTTAAGAGTGAAAGGATCTATTGGGTTTTACACAGAACTAATAACAGTGCATAGAAACACGATCAGGAACCAGCATTAGCAACTGTAGACCTGCACATGGCGATAGCGTCAGTGGACTCAAACTCAAGATGTTTAAATAAAACACTTTTCCAATCAGATTTTAATCAATTGTATACTGCACCTGCAGCAAACGGCAACTGTTATGGGACAAGAAGGCAACTAGAAACCCAGAATAAATATGTGCCCAGGTGACCTTAATGTTAATGGTAGTTAAGATCATGTTTGATTTGGAATGCAGAAAAAAAAGTTGTCTTTTGTTTGAAAAGGTTATTTTAGTTTCTGGCCCTGTTGAAATACTTTTGACATGTATTGTGATGAAGAGCACATGTTATGATTGATATTGTTCCCACTGGAAAGATACTCCTTGTTTAAAGCTTTGTGTTTTAGAAATTTGCTTCAAGGAGTGTTTAAAAATGTGGTTTTGTATGCAACTCCCTCATTTGTTTATATTAAGATGTATGTACTGTCAGTTCTTGATATTATATAAAGCCACCAGCTCAGATTTTGATCTAAACGTATCTGGTGTTTCTGTATGTCTAAAAATGTAATACATTTTATTTAAATGATTGTTTACGGATTAAGAATGATCATATATTGCTGATAGTGTCTCACTCTACATGGTAGAGAATTCAGTGTGCATCATTGTCACTCACTGCAGCTGATGGGTTTTATTCCTGTGGCTGTTGGGGTTATTTGTCCTTCCCTATCACCTGTCCTTCCTCCTCTACAGCTGGTTCTTTCTCAGTTTCCCTCCAGGCGCTGCTGCATCCCTCAAGGCAGATGGCGGACTGCTCCTCAACCTCGGCATCCCACCTCAACGGAGGAATGTGCCCAAAGGGGGCCTCCATCCCTTCCTCCTGTGGAATTGTGAGTTTGAGCTACGCCAACCTTGCATTGGTGGGTCAAACAACGATCTCAGGATTGAGGGATGTGATGGTGATCTATGTTGGGCATCGATTTTTGCCTGCATAGGTCGACCCTCAAATTGCATGAGGCACAGCTGCCGCCACAGATACTCTCCCAGGAGGAGCGAGGCAAGAGGACAGCCCCCCCTTCCCGCCCACCACCCAACTCTACCGACGGATCAGTGGATTCTCTCGGCTCAAGGACCAGCCTGGACTTCTGCAGGAAGGCCTGCTTAATGGACTGCAGGTGGCAGCAGCTTGTTCTTCCTAAAGAGGCCTGTTTTGGAGAGTCACCACGGCAACCCCAAGCACTTTTGGATGAAAGAATGGGCTTTTCTGTTCATCTTGCAATGAGTGAGGAAATCTCATTGTCCATGTAGCTGTCTGACATCGGTTTGAGGAACGGTTTGCTCCTCGATGCAGAATTTCTTCGGCTGTAAGGTGTTTGAGGGTTTTTATGCATGTACAGCCCGTTTCAAGTCACCTTACTGCATCTCAATGGGCTCAAGTTCTAGGCTTTGATTTGGCCTTTCCAGGATTTTTCTTTTTCTGGTATGTTTCAGGTCACATTCATTTTGCAGGGTCCAATTCCACGTCAGCTTTACTTTTTTTCTTTACAGGTCGTCTGGTACACTGCGTTCATGTTGGATTCTGTGATGATGACCTGGCCAGGTCCTGCTGCTGTAAAGCCTCTCCAAACCATGTTTCCACCCTCGTACTTCAGAGTTGGGATGACGTTCTTTTCCTGCAATGCCACATTTGGTTAATCCCAAACATGTCCTTTGTTCTGTTCACAAGTCTATTCTTGACTTGTCTGTCCAAAGAACATTATTCCAGAAGTCCAGGTCTTTGTCTACAGTCTTGGGCAAACTTGGGTCTGACTTTCAAGCAGGCAGTTAGCATTCCGCATGCTGTCCAGATGGCTCCTCGTGCATGACTGTTTACTTTCCGAGCCCCGCCCCCTGTTCCCTACGCTCGTCGTAGTCTTCTATCCTCTCCACCTACCAGGTTTTCCAGGGGTGATCCCTCACCATTTCCTCGCCAGAATGTTCACAGCCAGCATTTTCTAGTGACAAGACAATGGCTTCGTCTCCAGCCTGCTGGATGTCCCCGGTCCTGCTCCGTCGTTAGCTTCTCCTCCTGCACCAGACTTGGGTCCGACCCTGCGTTGTGGATTCCTATACTTCATGCGCTGGAAGATGCTGCACCTTCGGCCAGCTAGGACTGCACCTTCCGTGTCGCTCTGATTAACTCAGTGTAATTGATTATTTTAATCTGTCTGTCACTGTCTAACTCATGAAAAGCGTCACATATTGAACCTTATGCTGTCTCATGGTTTGTGTGTTGACATCATTGAAATATGTGACGCATATATCTCTGATCACCTGTTTTATTCAGTCCAACTGCCCCTGCTCAGCATTTACTTGTTTGTCACAGTTGGGCCAAGTATTGTAAATCTAGTTGCCTCTTGCCTCAGGATGTCTTTGCTGCTTTTAAACATGCCGTGGTGCAACCTCTTTTAAATAAATAGATCCTGATCGGTTCTCTCCAATTTTAGACCTGTTTTGAAACTTCTGTTTTTATCCAAAGTCTTGGAGAGAGCTGTTTTTAATCAATTGCTAACCTTTTTTTTTTTTTTTTAGATTTTAGTATTTATGAAAGGTTTGTCTGGTTTTAGGTACCATCACTACACTACAGCTGCCTATGTAAGAGTTTTTAACTACCTTTAACTACTGATGCAGGACACGCTGCTCTTGGTGCTTTTAGACCTGAATGCTGACTTTGATAGTTGATTAAAATGTTATCTCATTTTAAACTTTGCGAACATTAAAGGCACAGCTCTCCAATGTATTAAGTCATACCTAAAAGAAGCTTTTCGGTTCACCTCCATGATTTCTCCTCAACTGCCCCACAGGGATATTTTCTTTGTGCATTCCTCCCTTGGGGTACATTTAAAAAAAAAAAAAAAAAAGTCCTTTTCACAGTTTTGCTGACTGTGCAGATCTACTGACCAAGTAGACCTGATTAAATAGGTTCATCACAGCCTCTACTCAATTGTTAAAAGGATCTAAAATCTTGGCTTGAAATTAATTTTCTGTGCCTAAGAGTCAAAAATTTATATTGTTTGCCTGCTAGATCCACTAGTTGACCGCACCAGTACTCTTGGTCCTCCACAAACTTATAATGGACCCTTTAAAAATAAAAAAAAAAATCTGGGGGTGATTCTTGATGGAATTGATTTGTCAAGTTTAAAACCCCAGTTTTAAAAACTGGTTTCTTTCTGCTGAGGCTGTTGGACAAAGTAAAGTCCTTCCTCACTCAAAACAATTTTGCAAAAGTTATACATGCCTTTATTACATCAAGACTGGACCACTGCAACTCCCTCTACATTGGCGTTGACCAGACGTCTCCCTGTCGGCTCAGACTCTACAAAATGCAGCTGCCCAACTTTTAACGGGGACAAAAAAGAGCACATTGCCCTGGTTTTAGTCTCTCTTCACTGGCTTCCTGTCTTTTAGAAAAGTTTTAATGATTTTATCATTGGTCTTTAAGGTATTAAATGGGTTCGCACCTTATTTATCTGGTTTTATTCACGTTCATACCGTTTTATCATTTATGTACCAAGATCCAATCTAAGAAATAGAAGTGACCTTGCCTTTTGCATGGCTGCACCCCGTCTGTGGAATAATTTGCTTTCAACACTAATTGCCACAATATAACAGGTACTCATTGTTTTTAACCCTGTTTTTTACTCACATCTTGTTATATTTTTTAACCGTGGAGCACTTTGGTCAACCATGGCAGTGTTAAATGTGCTATAAATTTGGATTAGATTCAGCTGCTACTATCTTCTGATGGCCTCAGGAAGATCTTTGTATCTCTCCATAGTGTTCATTGGCTTTGATGACCTCAGCAGGGGAAACCTCAAATGGCCTTCAGGGAACTTGTAAATCACCAAAGCCAAAATCTCAATTTTTTTATGAACCCGTAAATTCATCCATTCTGCTAAATCCAGGTTGTCATGATGATAAAAACCTGTGAACATGTAGTTACATTACAAAAAATCTGAGTTAATAATACTTAATTTGTTCAATAAATCAATTCAAACTTCCTACATCTTAACGTTTCAGTCTTCACCATAGCTGACACCTAGTAATGCAAAGAAACACTAGAAGCCACATATGAAAACCAAGTACTTAAACAAAGATATTGCCTCTAAAGAGCCAAACTCGAAAGGAACAAGAAAATCTCCAAATCCCTTGTAAATAACACTACCAGTCAAAAGTTTGACACGCCATTTCTCGTAGTAAGTCTTGTTTCACTAATTTTGGAACAGAGCTGATTAGTGACGGCACCTGAAAGAGGTGGACAGTCTACAAAAAGCCCATGGCCGTGCTCTCGATCTCAACGGCAGACATCTTTTTACTTGCTCTTCTTTCAGAAGTTTGGTTAAGAATAGATATATTGGTCCAAACCTTGTCTCGTGTCCCGATATGTGAGACATCTGTAACACACTTAGAAGCTCGTCCAGGGAAAACATCCATACCTAAGTAATGAACCTGAACCTGAGAAATGTAATCTTTTAGTTTAACCTGATATTTTGAAGCATTCTCGACTATTTATTTCAGTGTGTGATAGGTTCATGCTGACTCCACCACATGAGGTAATGTTTCTGAGCGTGCCAAGTAAAGTTAGCCGCCGGGTGTCGGAGAGACCTTCACCATTTTGTTGTTTTTGTGCGGTAACCCTGGGTGGCCCCTGGCGAGCCTGGGAACGCCGCTGAAGACCAGACGAGGTTAAGTCAGTCAGTTCCAGTTAATAGTGGAGGAACTAGGCATGCTCAAGAGAAATGCCTTTCGTCCTACTGGTAGCATGTGGTGGTGTTTGCTGGCACGTTTTTTTTTTTTTAATCATTTGAGTACATGTTAAAGAGGGTCACGAGCCAGCTGTTGCACATTGTAGATCCCTATTGAAGCCATCAAAACTATGATTGAACATGTGTGGAATTATGTAGTAAACAAGTTTGAAAAAACTCAAAACATGTTTTCAATGAAATTCCTCAGTCACCCCCGTTGCTTGGAGTACTTCTCTCTATGCGCTTCATGAAGTTGTCATCTGAAATGGTTTTCCAACAGTCTTGAAGGAGTTCCAGAGATGCTGAGCACTTATTGGTTTGGGTTGAGGTCACGTGACTGTGGAGGTCATCTGACCAAGGAGGAGTGATGGATGGCTGCCAAATGACCATCACGCAGCCTAGAGGTGTGTTTAGAGTTGTTAAATGGTTCAAGTTAACACAAACCGGATGGGATGGCCTGTTGCTGCAGGATGCTGTGGTCGCCATGCTGGTTCACTTTGACATGAATTTTGAATAAATTCCAGCAATGTCACCATTAAAGCTCCCCCCACACCATCCCACCTCCTCCATGCTTCATGGTGGCACCATGCATGTAAGAAACCATCCAGTCACCTTTTCTCGATGACATAACCGCCGGTCCCAACCTCATTAAGAATTCAAGAAATTCCACAAATGATCTGATTTGAAAAGAACCATTTCAGGTGACAACTTCATGTTGAGAGAAGTTGAAGTGTTTTGCAGTGCTGTCGGCAAAGCAAAGGGTGGCAACTTTGACGTATCTAAAAAACAAAACATGTTATAAATCATTTCACTCTTTGCTTCCTAAATACTGTACTGTTCCCTTATGTGTTCAGAGTTTTGATGCCTTCAGTGAGAATCTACAGAAGTCGAGAAAATAAAGTAAGTTAATCAGATGTGTCCAAACTTTCGACTGGTGTAAAAAAAATGTTTTAAGCATATCTACAACATAAATACCCAATGCTTTCTAGACATACATGCGCATAGAAATGCACTTCTAATGGACATCTCGTTTAACAATTTACCACATGTAAAAAAAATATTTAAAATAAAAATAAACTGAGGTTAAATGGCTTCTATTGTGTAAATAAAGGGTAAACTGCTAACCCTACCAATTGAGAATTAAAATGCAGGAACAATGTGATTATTTATTGTCACAGCAGTCTGCCCCCCACCCCCCGCCCCCCCAACTTTTTCATGCAAACAATTGATAGGACCTTTTATACAGAAATTAAGGGAAGAAATCTGTTGGGCAACGACAATAAAATGGCCCGCGGTTCTCCATCTTCCTGTTTAATATGAGTTTACAACCAAATGGTACACATGGATTAACGCTACATGAGGAAAATGTCCTGTCCATTTGTGACTTGAGTAGAAGACATGTCACTAAAAAACACAAACTCAAGAAATCAGTGACTATAATATATAGACTGCTAAAGTACAACTGTTAGGAGTCTCTCTTCTCAGGTGCAGGAGGTGCTGGTCCAGGATCCAGATGAGGTGACGCCGGTTTCCTCACAGACTTTGGAACTGGTGGCGCAAGACTCGAAGCACCAAGACTGACACTCCTAGTGACTGGACTGGACCCGGACTGACCTGTGACCCTCCTAGTCACTGGAGCCTGGCTGACCTCTGACCCTCCTAGTGCCTTGACCGACCTACGACCACACCTCCAGGACATTGACGGTGACTGGGAGGATGGAGATAATGGACAGACCTCGCAGGAGGTATGGCAAGCTATTCTGTAGACTCGGTTGTGGTACCCGCTCAGGCCTGATCACCCTGACGGTTATTACAATGCTGATGTCTGACCCATCTTGTGGTGGGAAGCACAGGTCAGGAAGTTACAGGTGATTCCTAGGAGAAGCCCAACCTCATCTATCCCAGATGAACCTGAACCAGAAGAAGACGTGGACCCACCTGAACACCTACTGTGCCCAGATGAGCCATGGGACGAAGATCATTCCACACCCTTCCCTTAATTTGATTAAAACACTTGCGCTTGGTAATGATAACACATAACCATACATAGTTTGCTACGACACGTAGCTACCGGAGAGATAGGCAGTATAAGAAATAATTGATAGTTTTTGCCGAGGGAAAGAATGACGAGAAAGGGAAAGCTTGTGCTAATGATAAAATATTCTGTTAATCAACAACTCTTACTCTGTGCTGGTAGTTGCTTTACATACACTGCTTACTCATAGTTGCAGGATCATGCATTTACAAGGGCAAAAGAGATAAAACACAGCTACTCCGGCTAACAACATACACACATACAGTTTTCATGACGCACGTTGATTAAGGACGTCTGATTTTGGTTGGCAACAGACGTCATGACAAAATTGGCCAATCGCGCTGAAGCCCAACCTATTGACGGGGGTGTGGCCCACACCCAGAAGAAAACTGTCGAATGGAAGTTGGACACTGCTCGTACTCCTGCGTGAGACGTTCAGTGTCCAGTGCCGAGAATTGAATTTGGCCATCTTTGCTTAATAAATGGTAAAATATATTTTGTTGTTTTGAGACTGTTTTTTTTTTTTTAGACAACCAAGTATAGAATCAAAGGACCTCAGATCAAAGGGTCTGTAAAGAAGACCCTCAAGCTGAGAACGAGACCCTCAGCACTGCCAAAGAGGCCTCGCTGGCTGAGAAGGAGACCCTCCAAGCTGTGAAAATCTTCAACACTGAGAACAAGATCCTCCATTCTCAGGTTAGAAGAGGCCAACAAGGTCTTGGAGGAGGAAATCCACTGCACCTCTAAAGAACTGCCTGATAAAAAGCCAAGACCTCCAAGAAGAAGACAGGTGGGTAAAGCACCTCCTCCTTTAGGTGGGTAAAGGTGGGTAAAGCCTCTCCTCCAGACATGCCTGTCTGGAGGAGAGGCTCTCGCAGGAGGCCAAGGAGAGAAATTTACAAGTCAGTCAAAATGAAAGTGAAAAGTTGCTTGGAAGTGGAATGATTTCAAGATAAACGAGTAACAAATTTACAGAATCTTCAAATCCAGAGAGACCCGTCAAGCTACAATTCTGACTTTTGTTCATTGGCATGCTCTTTAACATATTTTCTCAATGCCACAAAAGAAGTGAGATGACATGGTGGGTCTGATATTTCAAGAATTGCTCTATAAATGAGTATAAATGAATTCTCTATTGTGCTTTGATTTGAGATGTACATAAACAGTATTTCTTCACATTTACGGCAGTGAAAAGTTAAAACTTCATTAATGTAGCCGACATGTTCGTCATTTATAGAAAACCATGGTAACCTACTTCTCTATAGAAATAAAGATTCTGAATATTATTTAGACACGTGAAAACATGACAAAATGAATTTTGTCAAATGTGAATAATTTTCCTAAAAAGCTGGCTGGACTTTATATTAAAACACAATTAACTCCATTAAATAAAGGAAATTCTCACATTTAGACATACTTAATGTAACTTAATTTTTCTCAGGTTTCTCACCTTCTGCACATTTCACTTTCAGTCTTTCTCATAAATGTTAAATCAAGTCAAGAAAGCAATGAGGGCAAAGTACAGATATTTATCTTCAAATGTAGGGAGAAAAAGAAAAAGCCATCAGACAAAGACGGATACCTTGAAAACCATTTTCAATAAACACATTGAACCATTTCACCACACAGAATATATATAGAATGTAGGATTTGTTTCAGACCTGCAATCTTGAAAATAAAACCATTCATTTTGAGCTTTTCATTGAAATTGTAATGAATGGAATATTTTCTCCAGTGAAGTTAACTTGTCAAACCTGTTTAAAAACATCTGACCAAAGATTGAAGCTTTGTGTTTCCCAGATCGCTATCCAGGAATGTGTCTTTGTGGTTCAACAGCTGACAGACAGCTTGAAGATATTGTTCTTCTCTATATTGATACCAACATTGGGGTCATATACAGACATGTTACAATAAAGCTATTGTTCACTTTGCGCCAAATGTGGAGAAGCTAATATCACGCTGTAGTGTCATTAGCTGTAGCGGAGGAGGGCAGACGGTACAATTTACTTTCTGTGGATATTTCAATGGACGTCTGTAACACTTACAGGACACAGTGTCATCAGGAACATGGAGACACTCACAGCGACCTCCAATTTATTGTCTCGATATCAACCTGTTCACCATTTACGTCGTGAGTTTCATGCAAGAGGAGAACATGCAAACACAGAAAAACCTGGTCAGGGATCATCACGATGAAGTGAGAGCACCATCCACTACAAAACCCCAACAAATAAATTGAAAAAGAGACAACTGCAGGGCGGCAAACTATATCATAGGATTTATTGGTTAGAAATAATCAACCTAGGAGTGTTTTTGTTTTCTTTAAAGACTGATTATGTCTTGATGTGTGCAAAATCTTTGTCTATATTATGAATTAAACTTACATCAAACTACATTTTACATTTCCTGTAAATTGTCTCGAATGACTGAGGACTTCTCTGGTGCCTGAACGTGTTGTAATTACACATCTAATAGAAGATTATCAACTCCTATAAAACAGGCGTGTTCATGGCGTGTTCGTGTCTCCTAATGGCTGAGCTGCCTCTTCTGTGAACAGTAACCAGTAATCAGCAGCAACACTTAAAAAATATTAATAATTATCTCCTGTACTTGTCAACAGCAAGCTTGTTTGTATTCCTCTTCCTGATTTTTCAGGAAGTTTTTTGTCCGAAGTTGATGAAAGTCCACAGAGAGAAGTGAAACGTGAACGATTGGTTGTTGGTGCGTCATCACAAAAATGCCACCATGCATTCCTGGTCCTCCATGGCTGCAGTCCTACATGTTTTTAATGTTTCCTTCCTCCAAGACACCTGAATTTAATGACCTGACGCCCCATCGCTACTATCGGGTGAGGTTAATATCCAAACCCTGCAGGAATACAGGTCTCGGGGAACAGGATTGATCACCTCTGATAGACATAGATTCTTCTATCTGAAGTGAAACAAAAATGTTATACCAAAGTAACAGGTCGAACGAGTTCTGCTGAACCCCGCCCTCAGATGGGAGAAAACACAGAGCAGGTGCTGACACTGTAACTTCATAGCGTGGAGGACAGCGCGGAGGTCAGTACTCTCTTTAATAATCATTAAAAAACTAGTGCTGTACTGGCAGAAGGCTCAATATGCTTGTTAAATAGTGATTTTTGATCTATCATTGTTATTTCATTCAGTCTGTGATCCTTAAAGGTAGAGGTCATAAGAAATGTGTGATCTGAAACAAAAGATTAAAAAAAAAAACTTTTTTGTGGCTTTAACAGCAAT
The DNA here is from genome assembly GCA_900302745.1 of Parablennius parvicornis. Taxonomy (NCBI): domain Eukaryota; kingdom Metazoa; phylum Chordata; class Actinopteri; order Blenniiformes; family Blenniidae; genus Parablennius; species Parablennius parvicornis. Next base: position 10,247 of record OMNM01051703.1, on the reverse strand, counting down.
GCATTCAAACAGGGAACTTTGGAGAGTTGTGATTGTGAGCATGTGGACAAAAGGGAGAGAAATTTGTTGCTAAAAGTCGCTTTGTTTGTGCTGACTACTCGAGCGTATGAGGTCACTGTCGGTCATTGTTGTCCTATAAACACTTAAATAAGCAACCTCATGGAAGTCATCGAGAGCAAATGTAATTGACGTCAACAAAGTAAATTTGTGTCAGTACATTAATAATAGTTTGCATAATTTAGCCTCTGATTGCATTAAAACAATCCAGACTGATCAACCTTCTGATATCATGTATGTGTGCGTTTCTGATCTCCATGTTAAAATATCTTTTTTTAATAAAATGTTTTAAGTTAAAAAGTTCTATTTAAATCCTTTATGCTACAGGTTGGCATAACTTCTTCAATATGTGATTACTAATGTGAATACAGCTGTATTAGTGTTTCAGAGGCTGATCACATGATGGCATTATGTTACAGAAAATGCTGATAGCTAGTCTCTATTTCCACACAAGCTGCGGGACACTCTCTCACAGTAAGCTTATGTATACACCATCTGCTCTCTTCACCTCCAGCCACAGTCTTCATTGTGTCAGAAGCTTTAAAGGTAATCAGCTGTTATCTCAGTTTCAATAATCTGTGGTTTAAAGGCATATTTATGTGTTAAGAGGAGCGTCCAATCATTTCAAATCAAAGTTATTTTTCATCCAAACGAGATAAACCGTGTGAGAATATGAAAGCAACACTTTTTGTTTCTTGAACTGACTCAAAAGATCTCGGTCCTTGTTCTGTTTACACCACAGGCGTGTTTCTCTCAAATATCGTTGACAAAGTTGTATAAAAGTGCACTTCTATTGTGTTGAGATACATAATCCATCCACCACAGAGGTGTGTCATGGCAAGATGCTGATTTGATGGATTGCATTGCATCACACAGGTGTGGAGAAAAC
>OMNM01051688.1:4366-21098 GCA_900302745.1 Parablennius parvicornis | reverse complement strand
ACATTTCACTTTATTTCACACCAGGAGAAAATAGCATCTTTTCCAGGTCTTGTAAAAAAAATACTCATTTAAATGCTAATATACTCAAAATTAAGTTTGGCCTTTTGTGGTTCTTCCTCGTCTTTAAATCACCAGGCCTTTAACAAGATTTAATTTTAAATGTCACTTTTAGGTCTTAAAAGAGTTTCCTGTTGATTATATTGTTGGCGTAATAACAAAAAACAAGACAAGAAATGACAAAATCAACTAAAAATGATTGTGGCAGAGTATTTACACCAAGTTCAGTTTGGTTATTGGCTGATTGATTGGTGGAATTGAGTCCATGTCGGTAAATCCTAACAAAACTGCAAAGCACACAGAAAAGAAGCAGCGACTTCAGTTCAAATCCTTTAACAAAGTGGAAAAAACAAAACTACAGACACATTGCCACGGCGATGTGGGGGATCAGTCTTACTGTTGTCACAAACAGAGTCATAAACAACTCAAATGTATGCAGACTGCATCCCTAGCTGTTGTATGGATTGGAGAGTAAACAGCCGCCCCACGAAACATCTCCAAAAGCCTTCTACACATGTACAGCGGGTGTTTGAACATCGACTGGCACAAGGTGTTCAAATACCAACGAGTATTGTTCCGGATGCAGGAGTATAAATATTCCCTAATAATGCAAACAACTTTAAACCCGCAGTCGCTTCAGCTGAATGATGCTGAGTTTTTTTTTTTTTTATTAACGTGGCACCTGTACATATATCTGATGCATCACACCAGCCGGGGTGATGCATCACGCAGAGAGTGAACAGTCGGTTCGAGAAGTAAAAGAAAAATTGGTGCCTGAAAGAGTCTGACTGACTTTGACAAGGGGCTGAATTGTGAAGGACGGATGACCGGGTCAGAGACTCTCGGAAATAACAGGTCCAGTCAGGTGTTTCTGGACTGCAGAGGAAAGTATTTACTTAAAAGTGGTGCAAGGTAAGAGAGCCATGAGTTTATAATCCTGAGAGTGACATGAAAGGGTAATAAAGGGATGCCAAAAATGTTTTAAGGTTAGCGAGTGTGACGCTTGCTTTCAGAAAGTCTGTGCAGAACACGCCGTGGATCTGTGTTTGCCTCGCGTGGGGGGTTTGTGTCCGCGGACCGGTCAGAGTGCCCACGCTGACCCCTGGCCACTGATCAGAGAGCCGACGAAAAAGGAGAACCCGCTTCCAAACGGGACCTCAGAGCAATGGAAGTGAAATGGAATGGAAAGGCAATGCAGTGGAAGTGCAACGGGAGTCTGACGAATCACATTTTCTTTTACGTCGTGCGGATGTCCCGGCGCGTGAGCCTGGTTTATCAGGGGAGGACATGGCGGCGGGATGCATGAGAGGAAGAAGTGAGTGTTCAGAAGCAGTGTGAGGAATACTGGCTGCCGTCATTCATATATGGATTATTTATATTAGCGGTATACCAAAACATTTGATTCCATTAAAAACTAATGGCACTCTTATGTCCATATATATATTTATATAAGTGAGAAAAAAAATACATAGGTGTATCTAAAGAAGTGAAAAAACCTTGTGGAAATCAGAATGTGAATAGTTTATAGTTACTTATTTGGGAGGTAATACGTTTTGTAATCTCCTCTCAGTTGGTGCATCTTATTAATATTTTGTATTCCTGTAACTTTGAAGAAGAACACTCAGGCCTTTCTTATTGAAATGATGAAACACAAACAAGAGAACGATACATTAAAATAATCTTTATTTCTAATTTAAAAAGAATTGGAATTTAAAAAAAAAAAAAAAAAACGAAGATGGTTTATCAATCAATTAGACAACTTATATCTGGAAACTGCTTTTCTGAGTGGACCCTCAGGAGGCAGTTACTTTTGGAGGTGGAACAATGATCTTGCTTTTGCATCGCCCTTCGTTTTCAGCCTCGACAATCCAGTGGGCTGTGGTAGCCAGGAGCAGGACCGCAGTAGCTGTTCCACATCCTCTTCTTCTTCCTCTTTGTCCGTGTCCCCGATGGATTTGAGGAGCTGGACCACCTTTCTTGTGTTCCATGTTCAACCTCTTGCCACTTTAATAGAGACTCTCTGCAATGTCTGACTTGAATGTGTGAAGCCTCATCTCCTCTTCCCTTGCCATACCATTGTAATCCAGGCCGTCACAATCAATATGTCAATCAGGTGCAACACAGGCCGATGGTTTGTAGTTCTTTCATATGATTTTGTTTTGATACCGTTTGATGAGGGAGTCCAGCAAATCTACCCATTCTTTTATTGTGAGCAGTCATGGATGTTTTTTTTTTTTTTTTTCTCCTCCTCTTTTGTTCCCATCTGCTACATCACTGACTGGATACACATCAATGTAGTGACTGAGAAGGTTGATTGAGACGTTATCACACCATTTCCCCACATGCACATTGGTTCCACCAGCTGTGACGGATCCTCGTTGACTTTTCTTTTCTGTTGCTGTGAACGGTACCAGTCCAGCGAATTCCTTCCTAGAATAAGGACACTTGTGAACCAGTAGTCAAAGAACACCCCATGATTCTCTTGTATTGGCCAGGCGGAGGACAACGCTGCCACTTGCTTGGACCTGGACCATCCCTTCCTTGATGGCTTCCCATCTATTGCTGCCTGTCTCACGCCGTGAGATGTAGGGATTTATCAGAGTCACTATAGCATATAGTTTTGACTGCTCTGAAAGTAATTCAGGGATCTCTTGTGAAAAAAAGCAGACTGAAGTATTGATGGGGGGATAGAATAACATTTGATCTTGGGAGGCTTTTGGCTTGTACGGACAGTTTCCTCAGTGGCCAAGAAGAACAAAGGCAGAAGTCCAGCAGGTCTTCAACTGTTTCTCCTGAAATTACAGAAACCGTGTAACTAATTTCACACAAGTAATTAGTAAGAGGGGAACATGTCAATGTGTAATTAATTGTGAAGCACTTGAGTTTCATCTATGAAAAGAAAATATAAAATTAATCACCTATAACTCGAAGAAATCGAAGGAGAACCGAAAGTCAAAAATTAATAATGAAAGACAAATCGCTTTTCCAACTGAGCCGAAGCCACCCATACTTAATTATATGTTTGTTTATGAGTGAGGGTGCAATTTTTCCCCTAAATGTCACACCGATGAGGCACCTTTTAAACCACAAAAATGAATTCCAAGAGCAGACTCCACCCAGAGAACTGTGTTTTATAAGAAGCGACCTTAGTGTCTGCAACATTCAGAGTTTATTTGTATGTATATATTTTGGCCATCTTCCTCTTTTCTTCTCCAAACTCGCAGGACAAAGAGTTGGCTCTGCTCTCGCAGCCCCTGCTCATTAGGCCTGGGAGTCAGATATTAATTCTGCCCCGGGTGAAAACCCTGTCGCCATTAAGATCGGGTGACAGCTCATTTTCCTCGGTGGCCTGCCGAAGACAATAGAAGTGATGGAATTGCTTTTTTGGCCATTCTGTAACCTCATTAACTCATTGGAATAAAGACAATGTGGACTTGTTTGCATTAAGCTGTAATTATGCTGATTCACTCACTTCCTCCCTCGCTCCTTCGCTCTCTCTCTCTCTCTCTCTCTCTCTCCTCCCTCCATTTGCAGTTTTAATTAGATTCTCCTCAACTCAAACATTGACAGTGTGGTCTTGCTTTTGACTCGTAAATTAAGCGCCCATCTCGCCGTCAGCGACTATGTGGATTTGGCGCAGGAAGAGGAGAGAGGAGAGGAAGGTGGACAGTGAAGGAGGGCCACACGCAAACATGCCATGCATCTTCACTAGTCATATATTACCTGGCTCGACAAGGCTACATTCCTTAAGACTGTCAGTGGGTCGGAAAGGACAAGCATGTGGAAATTTATTCTCCCGCACCTTCACGTGCTCGGTTGCCTGACCTTGATTTTTCTCCCTCTTTCCTTTCAAGTCAAAGCCAGAGAGAGAGATAGAGAGAAAGCGAGTAAAAAGAGAGGCAGAGTAGCGAGAGAGCGAGAGCGATGCTTGGATGAACACAAGCTTTGTGCATCTGTCTCGTGTGGATTTGATCTTGTCTGCTGGGTGATATGAGCACAGATAGCAGATGTCAGCCATGGCTTCTCCCCGCTGCCGTTCTCGGTCTACAGCAGCGCAACAATGCGTGATGTCCTCAGGAAAGGAAAAGGAGAATTCTTGGAAATTAATTGCAAATATTCCCAATTTACTCCAGATGCGTTAGCTTTAGGGAAACATCAAGTAGAGGTTTGCATTAAGAAAAAGTTATGACACGGCGAGAGGCAATTGTGACCAAACTCAAAAGTTTGGTTTTGTTTTGGGTTTTTTCAGCCCACTCGCGAGAAACTATTCAAAACGACTGCTGTGAATCAAGCCCTTGGACCCAGAACGACTGAATGAAATCTATTATTTACACAGATCTAATAAGGGCAGAACCTTGACTACAAGTATAACACAGTTATAAAGAATAAAATGCCAAAATAAAATCCATTTGAAATTCAAATACATACACCCAAAGCTGAATAAAAAAGTAAGGAAAGATCACTCTTGGCTGACATTTACAGTCCCTGTGTGGCGTTTAGTTAAAGTCCTCACTTAATAACAGTTAATTGTGTTTCTAAATTGGCTTTCTTTTTTTTTTTTTTTTTTCTTATTCTTTTTTCGTGGTCTCATGAGAACCTTTTTGGCAAGTACACGGACTTTAATATTTTTAATAAGTTAAAAAAAAAAAGCTCATGAAAGTCTGGCTGCTACCAGAGGGTAAAGCATTTTAGAACATTGCATGTTGCAAAGTTGGGCACTCAATATTAGTAGGCCTTAGGCATTCGGAAAGAATAGCTCAAAAAGAGGAGGGCGGGGATTGTGAGAGCAGAGGAAATGACTGGAGGTAGTTCCTAACGTGACTTTGTTCCATGAAAAAACGTCCCATGACAGCATGTGTGCAGCAGCAGTTGACAGAGGAGCAATTTCCGTAATAAAACGGACTGAATCCATAGAACGCAACTGAGCAGATTTCTAGAGCTCACACCACAAAATATGAGACGACGGGGAAAAAGCGGTGTGAATGCTAATCACAGTCATCCAACACAACTCTGTCACAATGCAGCTGCTCACAGAAATTAATTTTGGCTGTTCAAGAGGCAAGTTTTGAAAGTTATTGCGAAACAATAATGAGCAATACATATAGATTTGTTCTCGCTGATAGTCCTGTATATTGTGACGATCCATATGCGTTATGTTATTATTCACAGGGACTCACCATAAAGCTGGCGGCTGCCTGAGGCTAGTTGCTGCTATTCACAGCAAACAATGAGTAACAACATGAGCAATGTGATGCAATCACACAAAGTTTCCTAAAATAGAATGACAGCATAATTGGGTTTACTACGAGTTCACAGTTTCTCATCTATTTCAAGTCAACATAGTTTTACATTTCTGAGAGGAAACTAGAAAAAAAAACGAATTTAGCTGATTGTGAAATGTGCTTTCATGTGATCAAAACACATTGTGAAACATAAACCTTAATACAATTAAGAACATCTCAAATAAAATATAGCACTTAGCTCAATACACATAAGCAAGGTTGACTTATATATAAATCTCTAAAGTTGTGAATAACAGCTGTTTTATCATGAACCATTTTAGGTTATATTCCTTCTATATAAAGTTTCACTCACTGATACTGTGAAAACTTGTTAAATTGTTGACTCGACAGTGGTGATCAGAGCCACTGACGACGGAACGTTTTGACAACGGCTCCCAAAGTGCTGCTTTTTGAAACCACTCTGACTCTGTATTGGTATAAACAGGGGAAAATGCAACTTTTCTGAAACGCTGCCACCGCGTATGCGCACCATTGCTGAAGTAAAGTTTTTTTCCGCACACGTGCAAGTAGATGGACAATAAGAACAATGTTCACCTGCAGAGTGGCATGACTCCCCGTCCACATTCTCCTGGGACTTGAGAGTCCAACTTTGCTGTCTGCAGATGCACATGTATGTGTTCTCATGACCTGGCAGGCTAACTACTGTCCACCATTTTTTTAATGCTTCTGCCATTCCTGTGGAAACAGACGTCGTTTCCAAAAACGTTGTTGCGTAAGAAGATTTTCTGAAATGGAAACACAAAAATGATGCGTTTTCACTTGAAATGTTGTCGCGTAAACGGGGCCTAAGATTAACAAAGTCAGGTGCAGACACAAATCTGTGACTCGTAACGTTCAATCAATCTGACTTATTACAATCAGCAGTTTAGAGGAATGTTGTATGGGATGGGAACCAGTGAGCAGAATGAACCAAAAAAAAACACCAGTTGACTCTTGCGGAGCATAAAACTGTGTGACCGCTGGGCCTATGAGTCGAACTTTATGACCAAGGTCAAAAGTAATTTGCAATCAGTTTGCATTCATTTTAGTTACAGTTCAAAATAGAAGAGGAATTCCAATGTGGACAGTTGGAACTGTCATGACTTGGTGTGGATATTACAGACCTAAATGTCTTTTGAATTCTGACGAAGGTTTGAGGCGTTTCAATTAAACCTCAAATACGAACCTCGTAGTGGCTGATGTTGAAACTCCGGGGATCATCGTTCATTAGGAATCATCCTCTAGGCATCATGGATGTCTGCGCAGAATCCATCCAGTAATTGCAGTGGAATGCCTTACCAGTTGTAGCTGCCAGCATTATTGAAATTGAAATTGACTTAATAGTAATGTTTCGGGGGAAAAAAAATATACACTCAGGGACTAAATGTAATTTCTCTACCCCTCAGTTATTGAATCTGACATCCAAAATCATCTTTTACCAGCCATTAGTGTGTTTCACAACCACAATAAAAAAAAAAAAAAAAAGAGAGACTCTTCTAATTTACAAATTATGAATAAATGAAAAGAAATGCGTAAAAACGATATAGCTGACTTCTGTACTCTGGAGCATATTAGCAGTAATACATAGCTAAAATATGAATTTAATATGGGTAAATTCAGGATGTCTACTCTACTTTAAGTGCGGTCAGAATAGTAAACAAATCCATGAGAAACTGATTAAAGCAAGATTTTTATGGTCCGTTCGGTTTTATTTGTGTCCCTGTAGAGCCACTGGTGTTGCAGCGAAGCATAAAAACAAAAAAAAAATGTGGATAATGGAACATTCTTGTCATGTTTTGGATGGACATTCGTGAATAAGCGGTGCTCGGAGTCACTGAAATTGCAACTTTTTGCAAACTGAAAACATCTGCACATGCCCATCTGTATGGACAGAAACATAATAAACGCTTCTGGAATGAAAAATGCAAAAACAATAAAACAGTCTGTTTTCACATAGAACGACGTCGGTGGGACCTAAACTATGTAAAAAAGATATTTTGCGGCGTCAGAGGTGCGATGAATCACGTTATCTTCTCAGAACGGACAGGATGAGAGCTTAAATAATCTCGAACAAGTCTTTGCTTTGCTGTTTAGCACCGCTGGCAGCGACAGCCGTCGTCCCAGGCGCTGCAGTATGGAGGCACTCTGCTGAGCGGTGCTTCTGCAGCTCTGACTGCAGATGAAACAATAAACGACTAATGTGTCTGTAGAAGATTAGTGGGGGGGGGGACGGACGGTTACCCATTTAGTCAACTAGTTGCGCGCATCGCCATTAAACGCCCCTGCACTAAATTGCTCATGGTTGAGAAAGTGTGCGTATGATTGAGCGTCGCTGTCTGCAATGTGATAGATCGGAAAGGCTTCATCTCTTCGCAGCTGAACTCTGGAAGCAACATGATTCAGAGATTGATAGATGGAAAGAAGTTGGCTTTTATGGAGTCTAGTTTTCAACGATCCTGTACCAAACACCACTGAGAGTGGCCATCACTAAATATTAGGAACCAAATTCCACCTTGTATGAGCCGTTGGCGTCATAGATAATGGCGGGATGTTGGTGTTCCACCTCAACATTCAATTAGCTGCTGATGTATTTCACATAAGTCCTTGAGGCAGATGTAGATTGTCAGAATATGTCCCTTGTTCCCTATCGCTGCTCAAAAGAAAATGGACTGACCTGAACTTGACAAAAAGGTCAAACTAAAGGAAAAAAAGAAAAAGAAAAAAAAAGGGAATTGTCAAACAGACGTCCTATTGCCGTCCCCTGTCTTTCAGGTTGATCCAGGTCAGATCGGACATCTGCAAGGATGGCTCACACGCACTAGCTGAGGCAATACTCCGTTAGTTCCTTATTTCTTAAATCCTCCTCATCCCAGATTATTTAAGGGTCTAATACCATCCCCATGGTAGATAAAGTCGATTACACACATTTCTAAATGGAATTAGGCAATTTGCCGCACTTCACACAGTGTAATCTGCACCGCCAAGCTCACCTCGATTGCTCCCTGTCTCTTCAATTGCTTTTTTTTTTTTTTTTTTTGCCTCCTTTGCTATCAAATTTTGAACCTGTGAAACCCCCCAAAACATTGTAAATTAGACACAGTTGCGAGTTTTCTTTTAAACACATAAGACCCAACGGCTGTAAGCTCCAGCGGGTCTGAAGGTAATGGGTAAAGCACACTGGCTGCCCTGGTGCCACCTATCAAATTATAAAAGGGAGTCTCGGATTTGCCGCTGAATATCAGGCCGGTTTGAAGCGTGTGCTGTTCATGGGCTGAGATCTCATTGTAGTTCTGAACCAGATTGGATTATGAGCTTAGTCTGGGTTTCGTTTTTTTTTTCTTTCTTTCTTTTTTTCTTCTCCCTCTCTTTCTCTGGGAAAGCATCACAAGGAGTGCAACAATGCAAGACTTTTTTTTTTTTTTTTTTTTTACAGTTACAATCTGATTTGTTGTATCCCTCAAGACAATTACCATCCAAACTCATTCTCTCTCAGCAAGTGTAACATGATACACCACAAAGTTATTTGAGAAAACTTTATCAAATAGAGATCTTTCAATCCAGTGGAGTCTGATATTAAAATTCAAATGTTACAGAGTTTATGACATGAAATCATATAATGAGATCTTTTTTACTGCCTCAATATATAGATGTTATCAGAGTGCGACATCAGTAATATGCTGCATACATAGTGATCGACTGATAGTCTGATGGCATGTCCGGATTTTAATGTGAACTGCGCCACATCGTTCAGAAGAATGCGGTTTCCTTGTGAGGCGACCGAGAGATGGTGGCAGCATATAATCAATCTCTCATGGAATCTTCTTTCTCCCTTTAAGCTTACGGCACGTTGAAGCACGAGCATCAAAGACTGTAGGCCCGTGGCCGCTGAAAGGATGACCCCCACAGAGAAACATGCAACGCATCTCAGACTGCCAGCGATCGAGTCAGAACTATTCAATTTACTTAGAAATCGTCTCTGCCTGCCAAGAACCAGCAAAAGAAAAGCTCAAAGCCTCTTGGGGGAAATGTATAAATATACAACAATTCTTCAAAACGCTGTGTAAGTCATTCAGAATCGTTTCGCAGGTAGTTTGGCCAAATGAATTTCAGATGAGGCGGTTCCTTGTGAGGAACCTTCTCGAGTACTACCGGGCTTCAAAGCAGCCCAGAGCCGAAAATGAATGGAGAATCTGAGGAGTCCAGAGCTTTTGCAGGATGCATCTTCTTCCTTTGCCGGCACCGACTTTAAAACAGTTCACAAACAGGCGGGGGAGGAACGACTCAGATGACCGCGAGAGAGAAAAAGGGCCCGATGGCGAATCCGCAATATTTTGTTTCAGTTTGAAGTTGAAGCCCCGCAGCACCTCGGAATCTGCTTTGCATTTCACAACAGGCAGAGCTAACATCTTTCCCACGAGGCAATACGCATCTGTACCGCGACACATGTGGCTGGCACTATTTACATTAAATACATATCGTGGGTAAATGATTCACACTCGCGTGATCTCGGAGGGAGAAGCAACATCCTGTCATCCCAATGCAAAGCACTCGCGAGCTCAGCGCTCCGTGTGAGAATTATTGAAACTGAAAGCCATTACATTACTCGTGATAGGCGTCAGGGGAGTGTATACATTATCTTCAAATGCGTACTCTGCGCCGCTTTGGTTGGTGGCCAAATTGTGAAATACTGGGACTTTGTGATCTATGAACTTTAATGACATGCAAATCACCATTGAAAACAGTGCACAGACAAAATATGCAGAAATAAATGAATGAATATTGTGGAAAAATAGTAAGTATCACTGAAAAGATTGAAGAAATCACAAGATATTCCTGTTGGTCCTGAACGATGTAGGAGGCAATACTGTACACTACATTGTATCCACCTTGCGAAGAAAAGACTGTTTTATAAAAGGATCCAGAACCTTTGAATTGTCAAGTGGGAATGTGAATGTGTGGTTGTCTGTGGGAACCGACAATGTTTCTATTATGTGTACCCTGATTCCGCCCAGAGACATCTGGGATGAACTCCTGCACCGCTCAACCCTGAGATAAAGTGCTATACAAGATGGATGGATTAGGTTTGTATTTGTTTATTTATTTATTTAACTTTGTCCCATTCTTCAGAGCAGCAGTGCTTCTGCAGAAATACTGGTGAAAACGATGAAACGATGTCTCTAATCTTCTCACCCTGCATCCGAAGCGTCTCTTTATAAAAAGCCACAAATGATTGATGGACCCCACGTCAATATGTGACATTATCGCGTGCCCTGCAGGTACTGATTTCACTCCTCGGCCCGCCTTCCGCAGAGCCGGGCTCCACCTGGGGATTCGGTATTTGGTGGAGCATTTTTGTGAAATCGTTTTGGGCCCTTTTCTTGTAGCGACTCGGTAAAGCAGAGTACCATCAATCAGCAGTAAGATTAAAGTTTCAAAGAAGCAGGTAATTCTTTCCTATTCCTGAGTGTCTATTGGATGTTTACAAGACATGCTTTACCGACCTGAACATCACCTTTCAGGAGATACCGGATGAAGCTGTCTTTTCCTGTATTTGTGTTTTGTTTCTTTTTTTTTCCTCGAATATTTCATTGATATTGTTTTCAACTGCAGATCCATCTGCCAAGTTGACACTTGGTGAGTCAAGAAAGTCTCTGCATGTGTAACATTTATTATAGTCTGGGATCTGATTTTGTTTTTACTGCATCTGAAGTTTGTGCTGTGTTGTTTTTAAATGCTCTCATGTTGATATCTTGTCGTTTCCACCTCCTCTGTCCAAAACATCCACCTCTTGGTAGCTGTGGCTACATGAGCAGTCAGTAATCACATTCAACACTGATCAGATTAAATTCTAGCATATTATCACCTCTATTGGATCCATCTGATTGACATAGTGATCGTAGGAATGGTGCAACTTATGTTCATGATCTGAGAAAAATTTTGAAAGTTTGTGTTTCTAAAGTAACACATCAAATTTGATTGGTCTCATTGAGATAAAAAGAAGACTAGAGGGGGTTCCAGGTAGACTAGAGGGGGTTCCAGGTAGACTAGAGGGGGTTCCAGGTAGACTAGAGGGGGTTCCAGGTAGACTAGAGGGGGTTCCAGGTAGACTAGAGGGGGTTCCAGGTAGACTAGAGGGGGTTCCAGGTAGAGCTGGATGTGTTATGTGATGATCATTTCATGCGCGAGGACACAATTCCCAGATCTGAAAGGGAGATATAAATATACTAATGAATACCAACGTTAGCTACGTGTGTAAAGCTATGAGGTTTCTATTAACTATGATTCCAAACGTTTTGTTGAACTAATCAAACATGGTATTTATTATAGGTGCGCTTTCCTTCTGTAACAAGTACAACTCATTGACAGCTGGGTCGTTAATGAAGCTCGCGCTCCTGTCAATGTGTTGGACGTCATGGGAACGGCGAGCTAATGTTTTATTGGTTGTTTGATGTCCGTTGAGCTGGATGAGCTCGGGTGTCGAACTTCATCTTGCCTGGCTGGGAGATCTGGGCAGCTGCTTCCTCGCAGTCCCATGGCTAACCGCTCTCACTTTGCCTCTCTGCAGGCGTCTGGCCCTGGGCTGCTGACTACCTCTGCAAAAGGTCAGCACGAACACTGCATGCTCGTAAAGACAGGCCAATTAACACACCCGCAGTCAGAAGCCCACATTACTTATTCAGGATCCCTGCTTAGGATGAGAATTGGAATGAGGGAGGAGGTAGGGAGGATGTAGTTAGAGATGAAGGAGATCAATGGAAATATGGAGTTTAATTACCGTCAGCTCGGCAGGCCATCTTCACAGGACTAAATCCTTGGCAGGGGCTGGTGGAAACAGACCGGCGGCACCCGGGGGCCAGAATCTGTGTTTCTGACATGTTTCACCATTCATAGTGGTGTTGTGTTTAACGGTACTTAGATCAGGGTGAGGGTAGTCTTTTTTGACAGGGTTGACACGCTTTATGATGAATAATGAAAGAAGAGTTTTCGTGAAATCCCTTAATTGGCTTAACGGGGGGAGAGGCATTTGCGTGGCATCTGAGAAACCTCCTTTCTTGTCAGGGCGTAATTGAACGTCCTCTGTAGATAAGTTCCCACCCGTCATGATGCACTTACAGCATCGCTAAACACAAACGTCTCAGCCCGGGCTCAAGGATAAACACTTAGTTTCACACCAAGTGAAGGAAATGTGATTAAGCCCCTGCATCTACACATCAAGCGATAAACATCATTAGATGGAAACCGCCCCGTCTAATTTGTTGTGATGTGCCTGTGATGTCATGATTGGATGTGCCGCTGTAAACGAGGGCGAGAGAGGCAATTCCAGCCGGTTCGGAAAAACACTTTGATTAATCATGCCATGTTGTTGGCTGCAATTACACTGTGATAATGAAACTGGTTATTTCAGGCATGATCTACCGACGATGAACAAAGCCGTGCACGTCTTAAACTAGCCCATGTGGAGTACATATGTATTTAATGGCGTTGTGAAGGTGTGACATGTAGGGAACGATTGCTATGCACGCTCTTTCTTTTGATTTAAAGTCGGAAAATGCTGAATTCTGAATGCAGGAAATGGCAATTCGCTTGCGCTTTGAACACACTGACAAGGCCCATTACCGTGTACTTGTTAACGCTCATGAGCAGAAATCTTCAAGATGTCATCCATTGACGTGACATCAAACAAAAAAGTGCGTTAACACATTTTTCATAGTTGTGTCCACGACATGTCCAATACTCACACGCCGGCTGTCAAGGAAAACAACATTTATTGTTGTCATTAAATATGTTCACTTTTACAGGTTTTTATCTGACAGCAAAATGCGACTGCAGCAGTTTGTGGATGATCACCGTAATTTTCAATACTAAACTTCAATTTTTGCGTTAATCAGGTTAAACACAGAATCAGTGTATTATTTCTTAATTTATTTTGCTGATTTAAAAAAGTGGATAATTTCATCTAAAGCATTTATTATTGTTGAATGAATGAATGGATGTTGATGTGGCTGTAAATCCCCCATAGAGGCTACCATAGTATTCAGTAACTGCTAATGCAAACAGCGTAGTAATTCAGCATTTTGCTCAATATTCTATTGCAGGGATGTCAAACATCAGACCTCTGGACAAAAACCTGTCGACAACAGGCTCCAGTCCGGCCAGCCAAACCACAAAAGCAAATTGGAAAAAATTCAGAGAAACACTGAAATTCCTAAAAAAAAAAAAAAAAAATTTCTTTAGAGTGTTGGACACATCATAACACTGAAACCCGAGCTGAGACGTCAGTGATGCTGCTAGGAAAGCCAGCTGCTCAGTTGATAGCAAACCCGCCTCACAGCCATGCTGTCAGGGCGAGTTTTTAAAATGATGCTGTTGAAGACTTTTTTTTTTTTTGTTTTGTTTTGTTTTGTTTTGTTGTTGATATTTTTCTGACATTTCACAGAATTTTGCACCAGAAGGTTCCATTAAAATTGGCCTCATGTTGAGATTATATTCATTTTTCTGAGTAATTGTTTGGCTGTGTGCAAATATAGACACTTCCATCACTTATACTCTGCGCCACAACAAAGTAAAACTTTAAAGGTTAAATTTAAAGGTTATTGTGGGACTATTTCACCGGTCCCGCCCACTCTTCACAGTACATGGTCCCTGAACTGAAATGTGTTTCACACCCCTGATCCATGGAAATGTCTTGGACATAAAACCAAAATGATAAATTAAAACTTTGTCTCTTAATACAGAATATTACTTTGTCTACAAATGAATGAAACAAAAAAAAAAAACTTTGTAAAAATACTAACCATATGTTAACCTGATATAACCAAGCTGGTATCTTTATTATTTAGTATTAAGTTTCTGAAAATGAGCACGCATTAATAATAACAGTTATTTGATAAGTGCTGAGGTTATACGTCAGACCTCTGAAAAAAATAAATAAATAAAACAACATAGTTTTTCTATAATCAACTTGTGCATTAGTCTGTAATTGTCTCCACCAGTGGGATCTGTCTTCATAATGTGCACATGGCTGTAATAATTCAGTGTTACATTAGCTGCGCCGTCAGGGTGGATCAGCGTGATGACTGATTCCTTCACTCAGTTCAGCAGAAGTTATTTGGAGGAAGATGCTCTATCATCAGGATGCTCCCGCTCCGAGGAACAAACTGATTTACGATGACATCTTTAATGTTGTCGTGATCACGAGTTCGCTCAAACACTGTGGAGCTCCCTTCCTCCACTAAACGAGAGTTTATTGAGAATGAAACAAATCATTCATGCTCGTGCTCGAGCTAATTTTAAGCTTAGCAATGGATCCTGATTGTGTTTGAATGTAAAATCACAGGAGTTTATTTTTGTAATTTTGTTTGGTTAAAAAAAAAAAGTTATAGTAAAAGATTTATACATTAAATAAACACTCTCTGATTTCCATTTTCAAGTGAAAAAGGAAAACTTCTGTAGCATTTTGGGTATCCGGCTCCCAGGTGGAACTTTTTGAAAGTACAATACCAACCATGACTTTCCAGTTTCCTATTTGAGAGTCACCTGTAATAACAATCCAACTTTGTCGTCTGTGTATACGAATATCTGTTTACTCGCCGTTGGTAATGTTCACAGCGTATTGTTTTTCTGTGTGTGTGCGGTTTCATTCCCCCAACAGTCATAGTTTTCAAAACATTGTCACGTAAATGCTCCTCTGAAACCAACACGCTGAAAAGATTTTTCACTTGAAATGTTGTTTCAGAAGCTTTAATCTTCTGATTTATTTAGTTAAAGGAGAGATGTGAGACCTTGCATACGTGCGGTGTTGCTCCACACACTGGGGAATGAACTTGTTCATCTTTTTCTTTTTTTTTTTTCGGAATGTTTGTGATGATAGAGAAAAAGCCGCTTACGACCCGATGGGCAGGAACACGAAACCAAGGGTGCAGCTGAGAGGGCAGCTTCTCTCGCCTTTGACCGCCACCCCTGCTGCATCGACCGCCTGTAACGCGGCCAGTCAATGCACTCAGACCCAATTAAAGGCTTCTTCCTGCACACAGACAGTTTAATATCATTGCCAGACGAAAGGCAATACATATGAACAGCATACAGTACATGCTGAGGGCATGTAAGTCTACATGTATTGCCTTCACATATTCACTTATCAGGTTTTATTCCATGTTAGCAATCTCGGGGGTCAGCTTCCCTGAGATTTGCAATTGTGGATCTACTTTCAGCTTGGTCCTTCGAACATAAAGCCATTAGACGATGGGTGGAATAGGGTTTGATTCTATAAGGTGTTTGCATATTCTCTGTGAATTACATAGAATCCCTTTGAAAACCCCAGCTTCCTCTGACGTTTGAAGGAAACGCTTGTTAAATTACTTGGTGGAATCAATGGCCTGTAGACGCGAGTGTTGGAGAGAGTGTTCTTTGTAGTTTGTTAGGACTTGAGTCAACGTCATTGTGACGTTAGAGTTCGTGTTACCGAGGACAACGCAGGTGTAAAAAACACGGACTGTATGACATCAGATGAACATACGACGACATTGTCAAAATACTCTCATGACGTGATTTACTTCACACTACATATGGAAGCTTAATTCAATGACGATCATGTCTTTGCCCCTGCTGTACATTTTGTCCTTTTAGGCCACATTTTCAAGTGAAAACAGAAAGTCGTCATTGCCTTTTGGTTTCCTGTATTCACGACAATAATGCTCGGCGCCACTTAAAACGTAACGTTTGCAAACAGCTCCCAAAGTGAAACCTTTTGAAAACGCTCCCATGCCGTCTCTGTGAAATGCTGCCACTGCCCATGTGAACCACGGCCATAGTAAACACTAGTCCATATTGTCCTGGGTCTTGGTAACGTTATGGCTGAGAGTCAGCAAACTTCATTTCTCTGTCCTTTTGAATGCCCGTGACATCGCCAGTGTTATGTTTATAGCGTATTGTTTTCAAGTTTTTTTTTGTTCGTCCTCCCACACTTTGTATGAAATCCCTGGTTTATGGGATTTTATTATTGGGGGGGGTTCAATTATTCACGGAAGAACATGTTTGCAAAGCATAACGTTTGTTTGTCAGTACAACCACAATTAAATCTACTGCTTTTGAATAGGATTAGTACAGTACAAAGACTCTGTCAATTTTTGAATCTTCTAGAACTTGAATCGGATGCTTTGTTTGTATTTTGGAGTCGCGTCTACTTTGAGAAGCGGCAGCTATTCAGGAGAGTTTCACAAAGAGCTCAGCTCTCTGTGCAGTACATCTCGATCACTTTTAGTTATTAACACATGTCCCCACTTGAGAGCTGCCTGGTGTGAACGCAGACTACTGCATGTGGACAAGTCGGCCGGCACAGTCGATGGTTAAGGGCCTTGCTCAAGTGTACGTTGGTAATGGTAATGACAAAATGA
>OMNM01051683.1:31123-49937 GCA_900302745.1 Parablennius parvicornis | reverse complement strand
GTCTTTATTGTTTTGTCTGAAACTTGTTTTGGTGGCGGTCAGATGGTCATTGAGGTCTGGGGGAGGTCATTGAGGTCTGGAGGAGGTCAGTGAGGTGTGGAGGAGGTCAGTGAGGTGTGGAGGAGGTCATTGAGGTCTGGAGGAGGTCATTGAGGTGTGGAGGAGGTCAGTGAGGTGTGGAGGAGGTCATTGAGGTGTGGAGGAGGTCAGTGAGGTGTGGAGGAGGTCATTGAGGTCTGGAGGAGGTCAGTGAGGTGTGGAGGAGGTCATTGAGGTCTGGAGGAGGTCATTGAGGTGTGGAGGAGGTCATTGAGGTCTGGAGGAGGTCAGTGAGGTGTGGAGGAGGTCATTGAGGTCTGGAGGAGGTCATTGAGGTGTGGAGGAGGTCAGTGAGGTGTGGAGGAGGTCAGTGAGGTGTGGAGGAGGTCAGTGAGGTGTGGAGGAGGTCAGTGAGGTGTAGAGGAGGTCAGTGAGGTGTGGAAGAGGTCAGTGAGGTGTAGAGGAGGTCAGTGAGGAGGTCAAGGAGGAGGTCAGTGAGGTGTAGAGGAGGTCAGTGAGGTGTGGAGGAGGTCAGTGAGGAGGTCAACGAGGAGGTCAGTAAAGTATGGAGGAGGTCAGTGAGGTGTGGAAAAAGCAGGTTATGGAAGGTCTTGAATGTTAAAGTATCATTTTGAACAGGATGAGTTGTTGAGGACAAGTTTAGAAGGGGACAGATGTCAGTGGTGAACAATTCACTTTCAAAAGGGTTGACTAGGAGCCAATGAGAAGAACCTCTGTTTGAGTTTGAGAAAGTTCAGGGACAACCAGGATTCACGACTTTATAAAAAAAAGATATGTATATATAAAGACTGAGCCTTGAAAATATTCCAGTTGGATTCATTGTTTCTAAGATCATGTTAATGTCTATTAAATACAAAAAAATATATTTGAAAAATGTGTTAGAAAAAATGAATCATCAAATTAAGTGGCAACTATATTTTCAGAACAGAGTGCGGGGTAGTAGGTGGGGGAGATAAAGACTGCGAGGGTAAAACATTGGTCCAATCAATAGAAATGACAGGTAATCAATGAATCTTCATCCTATATTGGTGTGAAATGTTCATCAGCTCCCCATCAATTATCACTCAGTCAGTCCTATTCTTCATCTCATTGTTAGTAGGAAATGTAAAGGTTAGTAAAAAGAAGTTTCTCACTTCAAATGTATCAGCACTTCATTGTTTCAATGTATTCAGGCCTGAACTGAGAGTTTTGAGAAAAGTGCGTAATAAAAAGTTTCAGGGAGGTGGTCAACAGTGTGAGACTGGGATGTCTGTTTTTGGGAGGGGGGAATGGGGGTGCCACACTTTACGGTGTGTAATTAAATGGAGGCAGTCTGTTTTAACTACATTGGGGAGGAGTTGCAGTAGAGAACTTACTGGATGATTAACTGAGAAAAGAAAAGAAAACAGCTTGTGAAAGGAAGCTATGGCGGTGAGAGAAGAGGGCGTTCAGGGTTGACAGCAGTTGTAACATCCATTTGGTTTTTGCCATTAAAACTCCTTCATTTTGGTTTGGATTTTTGATCCGATTGCTTAATGGGGGTGGAGTGTATTTCCCCCTTACCAACAAGCTTTAACATTATTCACCATGAAGATAAATCTGGCTTTCCCCACGGTTAAAGCGGTCTGCATATTCATATTGTGTCAACAGCTTGTCCTCTAGCCAGTTGCCATGTTTCCTTGCTTCCTAGCAGATTTGTGTTGATGGATGTGTCAGACCTGGTTCTTCTTTTTGTCCGACGTCTCACCTCTGACAAGACCAAATACACACACCAAAACAATGTTGTCAGAAACAAATTTGAATTCACTTTACGCAGATTGAAACATCTCCTAGGGTCTTTGTTGACCTCTCGATCAATGAAGCCTGACGCGCTTCACTTAAAGTCGAGGCTTCACTGTGCTCGGACTCTTTGCCAGGCTTTGAAGCCACTTGATATGCCACCCCACCAGCCACTGTGATGGGCCTTCTTTCTCATCAGATCCCAACTGATCCTGTCAATAGTAAATTATTAAAGAAGTTACTGCCTGTGTTGCCATCTGTGCAGAAAATTATGCTCAGCTCTCATCTTGAAATCCAAACTGCAGATGGAGCACACAAATTATTCTGCAACCGACCGGCATACAGAAAACAATCACTTTATTCGCTATAAATATTCACACCAATCCCTAATCTAATTGAAAAAGAGGGAGTGAAGTCCTACTAAAGACCTCAAATGAGATTGGTCAGAGGAGGTTTTAACATGCAAATCTGTAAATTTATATCAAACACCTCGTCTGTATGAATCACCTCACCTCGTTTTTGCAAACGTACACTGACTGCAAAGTCTTTCAAAGTTCAAAATAAATACAGAACGTAAATATTACTGAAATCTACCATGTCGCAATCATATACTCAGATCAAAAAGACGATTTACTGTATAGTTCCTAATAGAAGAGCACCGTCTAATAGAGATGTAATATAAATGTAATTAAGAGCAATGGATATTATAACAATTATTTGGCCAACCCAAAAGTGTAATAGTTACATACTATAGAAAGAAATGTGGGACAGAACCCTGCATAGCAGCCACCACCGTTTGTCTGTGAGCATGAATGGGTCAGAACGGTAAGAGAGTGACATCCATTTAACAGGTTATAATTTTTCATCCACCTCAAAGTTAAAGCCAGGAAGTCAAATAAAGAAGACTACTTGCGATAAAAGCATGTGTGAAACATTGTGAACTCGCTCACCTCCACTTCACTGTCTGTGTTGGCAAATCCAGTAAAGAAAATCAAAACAAGGAATGCACTCATACAACTTTTTTTTTTAAAAAAAGATGAGGACAAGTACACGTACTAACCTTTACCTACTTGTTGACTCTGAGCCGCGTTATGAGTTCTTAATAAATGCCTGCCACGAGGATGGAGTATGCGAAGGCTATGAGTCTCAGCGAAACACCTCCGCAGCCTTACAGTCGACATTTGGTTGACAGTCGATTGATTCCACGCGCACCATTCAAGCTGCATCAGGGCGCAGCTGCAGCTGCTGGAAGATTGCCTCTTCAGGCTGCTCTCGGAACCGCCGCTGTCGAGTTCATTTTTGCACTGGGCCAGAATCACAAACTAGACCCAAACGACCTGTGTGAAAATATCCTTCAATTGCCCTCTACCAATAATGCAATGCATGCGGTGTTATGGTGACGGAGCTCACAAGCTGACTCCCGTAAACAAACCGTTTTTGGATCGACTACAAAGCACTGACCAGGTTTTTCATATTTTGCAATGTGAGGTTGAGAAGTTAGACACGCGTATATCAAAGTAGACTCTAATGAGACACTTCCTAGTGTCTGTCCAAACATGGCCAACTTCCCCACAGCTCATCATGGCGGTTTGTGTTTGCTGTTGCACGTGTTTGGCCTTGATGCGATGTGTTGCTGACTCAGAGGCTTCAGGGTGAGGAGGTCAGCAGGACTCCGGGGAAATAAAAGATTAGGAACGACTGCTCAAAGCAATGCTTGTAATCGCATGAGATATGTTGCAGTACATTTCGCATTACTTTGGGTATTTTTTTTTTCTTTTTCTTTGCTCTACCCCAACACACAGCAGCAGTGACACTAGCTTCTGATAAGTTAATACACAGTGCGCTGTCCCTGAAATTCCCCAGTTACTTCGGTAACTTTATTCTCAGCTTGCGGCTTTTAGACCTGCAGCATGTATCCAGTTCTTGGAAAAGGTGTTTTAGTTATTTTAATAGGACCGTTGCACTTTGTGATTTGGAAGCTCAAAGATTGAAGTGGACAATGAGTGCATGTGGGAGAAGTTTTGGGTGTTTTTTTTTTTGTTTTTTTTAATGTTTACATATCTTTATTTTCATCTCTGTGGTTTGTTTCATTGTTTTTAATATTATTTTTAGTTTCAAGTGAATTTTTAATGAATGTGCTATGTGAATCACCTTCGCTTCTAAAGATGTCAAACTCTGTGTACATTTCAACTTGATCTGAAGTGGCCTGGACCAGCAGAACGAGAACATTAGGCCCTGTTAACACGGGCAAGCTCAAAGTTTCTTTGTGTTGGCGCAGGTACACCCTGAAACTGTTTTTATTTAATAAAATGTTTACAACATTTAGAGAAACTCAAATGTTCCTAACATAATCTAGAATTGGACCTGCGATTTTCTCTTCAGACGAAGTGACCTTATGCGACATTTTTGAGGGAGGTGCTCGGAGCCACTGAAAACACAACTTTTTGAAAATAGTTGCCATTGTGGAACGTTTTGAAAACGCTCTGTCTCCGTCATCGTGGAGATGGAGGAAAACAGCACTTTCTAGAAATGCTCAGGGCCATTGTTGTGTAGACCGTAGAAAAGCTGCATCCCCACGTGCGCACCATGAAAGTAGCAAATATTTCTTCTGCTCTTGATAGAAATTAACAAAATTTTCCTCCAGAGTGTCGTGACTCCCAGTCCACAATCTCTTGGGACTCGGTAGTTTTATAGTTGACAGTCACTATAAAAACAATCTAATCATCGCTCCACAGGAAATGTCCATTTACTCGCTATTGTAAATGTTTATAGCACATTTTCCTCTGCACATGTTTGTTTCATTAGAAAAACAACCCACAGCACCCGACATGGAAACCTTGTTTTCAGTGCTTCTGCCTGTTGTGGAAACAGACATAATCTTCAAAACATTGCCTTGTAAATGCGACACTGTTATCAGTAAGGTATCTCGCGTTCACTGATCTTTCAGCTACGAGTTTCCGTGCGATCCGCAGTTCGCATCCTGTATGAGTGTTATGGTACAACTTTTATTGTCATTGCAGCAGTTTGAGAACGTCTGGGACGGCTCGGATTAGTTATTTGCTTTTCCTGAAAAATTGCATTTGATGTCTTTGTTATTTTTACTTTGCAAGGTCAACACACAGGCCGGGATAAAGCCTCTCTTTGCCTGAGGGCTTTATATTTGACACCTTTTATCTGAGCAATAGTACAAGGCCGTGCGTTGCACCTGAATGCATCATTAGCGCATTTCCCCTTGTTGCAAAAAGCCTGTGTGACTGCAGGGCCTCACAACACATTAGAGGTGGAAAGAGCTGAAAAGGCAGTCAGATCTTTCAACCCAGCCAACATACAGACAGATTGGCTTACAATTACTAGCACTTGTGAATTTTGAAGTCGAGGTTTTTTTTTTTTTTAACGTTTTTTTTTTTTTTAAGAGAAAAGGGTTAGTGTTGTATGATGCAAACATTTTACAGCTCTGGTCAGAGCAATATCCAGATTCCCAGTCATGATACTGTCAGGACAACCTCAGCAGGTCATCAAAGCAAAACACACATCCAGAATC
Organism: Parablennius parvicornis; assembly: GCA_900302745.1. Lineage (NCBI taxonomy): Eukaryota > Metazoa > Chordata > Actinopteri > Blenniiformes > Blenniidae > Parablennius > Parablennius parvicornis. The sequence goes on along the minus strand of OMNM01051683.1, from coordinate 44,578 downwards.
ACAAAGAAACAGAGAAATGAAAAAAAAAAAAAAAAATGGAAATTTGTAAAGTGGCCAGCACTGAATCCTTTGAAGACAGAAGAGTGACACTGCAGCGAGAACTGCTGTCAACTCAAGAGAGCTTCTATTCAGCTTTACTTATGTGCAGTTTTCAAGTAGTGACAGATATTTGGACGTAAAAAATCCAGTGTGTGTCCCTGAAACTTTCTATTTTCCTGGTGCAAATTAATTACTGTAAGTGGGTTTTGTGCATCGGTTCTAAACCTTCATCTTGTGAAAAAAAAAAAGACAGGTTTAGAATGAAAGGATGAAAAGTCCCAAATTAACTCAATTATTACTCTGATCGGAGCCATAGTTAGTAGATAGGATTTTTACAGGTTGTCTGATGAAGTGAAATCAATTTTGTTGTTGGTATTTAGCTGTTAGTAGTCTGACCATTTAGCTTCTTTTTGTTGAATGTATAATGAGAATTGTGTTGCAGTTGAGCAGACCATAGCTCGAAAGCAGGTGAACTCACTTTTTATATAACTATAATGTGAAATGACTCACACTGGCAACAGTAACATCCCAAATGCCCCAACGCTGATCAACAAACAAATGAACGCAGGATCCATCACTTGCTTTCTCCAGAATGATCCCGCCCTCCTGCTCTTCTCTTTCTGGAGGGCATCTGATCATCACACAGCACCACTGATCCCAGAGAGCCCGTTCAACATTCACTTATTCAAAATGACAAGCCTTTAGCACTCCAACTAGGCCGCTGTTACCATCACTATGACTGGAGTCGCAAACAAAATGCAGAATCAGCAGCAGGAGACAACACAGTCATCACTGCTCCAGAAAATGTTTAACCCCATATGGTCTCGCCAGTAGGTTCTCTGGTAATGTCTATCCTCGCTATAGAGTCTTGTTAAAATTGAGCCATTCTCATCGTTTACACTCCAATGGTTTCAAGTGAAAATGGTAAACTGTCATTACATTTTGGGTTTTTTCGTATACCGGACAATGATGCTCGCAGCCACTGAAAACACGACGTCTTGAGAACAGCTCCAAAAAGTGTAACTTTTCAAAAACTCTCCGACTCCGAAAAAAACTTCTTTCAGCACATTTAAGATCCACAATAACTCAGCCACAGCTGGCAGTTTTGAACCTTCTTGAATGTTCCCATTCATACATGAAAAAAATCCACTTTGTGTTTTGTGGCATAAGTTTCCATATCTAAGCAGCCATATGCAATCTTTACACTAACAAGGGCGGCTGTAGCTGAGGCCCCATTTACACCAGAACGTTTCAAGCTAAAACTCATTGCTTTTGCTTTTTCATTTCTGAAAAGTGTCACATTGTCGTGGCAACGTTTTCAAAACGTTGTCCGTTCTCACGGAATAATCCGCAATGCTGAAATCTTGGTAATATCCTCATTGGGCCACTAGTGGGTGCTGTTGTTTGTGTTTGTAATGAAACCACACACAGACGGCTGCAGAGAACAAAACGCTTTGAACATTAATAATGGGAATACACAAGACATTGGTACGGACAGACGACCAAGTTGGATTGTTATTCTGGGTGACTCTCAACTATAAAATTACAAAGTCCCAGGAGAAGAAGGTAATATGGTGACGGAGTTGAAGTGTTTTTGTCTCTCCTCAACAAGGTGTGATCACCTTGCTGGCATATAACCATGGCTGTTTGTGAATAAAGGTGACAGAGGCTATCAAAGTGATACTATTTACTCTATGAGTGAAGTTACATTATCACATTTGCATGGATGATAACACAATGAAATGGTCTATGCGCAGCCTTTGTTTTATGGAGTAACCGTGTCACGAACAAATCAGAGTATAAATAATCTTGGGAGAATCATAAGTACCTGCTTTGTGCCGACTGTTTCATCTGTTAAGGGAAGGGGTTCGGCATTCAAGATTACATTTGCATTCAGCAGTACATTCACGATGCAAGTTGAATGAAATTACAAATTAGGCTCTCCTTGGACAAGACGCAAAAGGTCATTTCGAGAACGAGAAAACACATAAAACGAGTCTTCGCAAATATGAATGCAAATGTGTATGTACAAATGTAAACTATGCACAGAGGAAGACGGTGTTATGGCTTCAACTGAGTAATCCATCACACACTGTTGAATGTAACTCTGCAGCAGTCTCATGATAGCAGGGGAAAAATCAGTTTCATTGGCACCGCGAGTTGCTCAATCTCGTGCCTGAGGGCAAGACTGAGGACAGTCGATAGCCAGGCTGGAAGATGTCTTTGTGGACACCTGTTGTTTTGGCCGCCGGGCTTTAATGGGCCGGGTTGTTAAAGGGTGGCAGTTAAACTTCAAATCATCTTTTACCTCCCTCTTTACGACCTTTCTGGTGTTGGCTGTTTCTTCTGGGGTAGACCTCAACCTCATAGTCTCACAGACGGGGAGATCTGAATGCTGACAGAGATGGTGCACAACAAAAGAACTTTTCTTGTTTTTGTTTTAGTATGACCTTGCCGGAGTGCACAAAATAATATTCACAGATGGTTGGATAAGTTGGGTGTGTAGGAACGTTACTGTTACTGCACAGAGGCCTGACCACAGTGCAACACCTTCGGCCTGAACGGGAGTGGAGAGTTTGAGCCAGAAGCACTCATATAATCAGTGTCTGACCTTGCAGATGTTTCTCTGGAAAAACTGACATGAATTCCCACTGACATACTCCAACATTTTAGAAAGTTTTCTCAGAAGCTGCTAAGGGCAGACCAGCACTGTATTTATTATTATCCCTGGCAGGGGTTCATACAGACATCTGAAAAATTCAGAAGTGTCAATAAGTTGACCCGCGCTGTGGCTATCAGGCTGGGAATCATAATCCAACTATGTTTGACTTTCTGAAGACACAAGAAGACCTAGCTACTATAGCTCAGGAAAGACATAGCCGCATGTCAAAAGATGTTAATCTTATATTCAATCTTAAACCTGTTTCTTTATTTCTTTCTCTTAGGCCTCGTTTACAAGACGACATTTCAAGTGAAAACGCATCATTTTTTGTGTTTCTGTTTCAGTAAAGCCTTGTGTTTATGTTGCGACCTGGAAATAGTATATGAAATGTTATTGTTTATTTCGTATTGACAGATATATTGGTTTCATTTGTAAATATTGTACGTAACCTAAATTAAAAACATTGTTACAGCAGGACACTACTCTGTTATACGGCAGTCAAAAATTGTTGAGTGTGGAAAGTGGATTGTGATGATTGTAGCTCGTGTTGCCAGCTGCTGTGAAGAGAAACTTTTAAAAATGATCTAGCCCCAGGGCAAATAAAGTTGCCAAACAAAGAAAAAGGACGCTTTTTACATAAAAATGGAATCAGAATGTTTTCCAAAATTTCTATTTTTAAAAAAAAAAAAAATTTAAGTTGCATTTTCAGTGTCTATGAGCACCGTTCAAGTAAACAGAGATCCAAAATGCAATGTGAGGTTTGCATTTTCACTTGAAATCGTTGCAGTGTAAATGGGCCCTTAACCTCACTGACCTCCAGCTTTTGTGTGCTTCTCTAACAACTCGGTGAAAGTTTTTGCGTGGAGTCGCTGGGAGGAGCTCACATCGGTGCACCGTGTCACGATAGAAATTTACGAGGAATATATTCACAGCTGCATTTTTTTAATTCAGTCCTGCATAAACCACCTCATTAGGTTGTAATGTTCCTCTTTCCAATGCCGAATAGTCCGAACCAATTATGGGTTCCGAGTTATAACTGTATAACTGTTATAGTTTATTATCATGAAGTGGAGGAAACTGCCAAAGACATTGCTGCATTTTTCACAGATGATTGTTCAGTTTGTGATCAGTGTGGTAATTACAACTTGGGAGGGAGGTAAAACAAACAAGACTCCTAGATTCTTAAACTCTCAACACAGCATTAAAGAATGATGAGTATCTAGCTATTAGCAATCGTAAGCTAGGCCTGTGGTCTCTAAAGACTGAAGTAATGTTAGCTTTGCCCTTCGTCTCAATAGGATCTCATATCGAATGTGTACTAACTTCAAACGCAGCTCATCGTGGGTCTACTGTTCATTGTTTTGTGGGGAGGAAAACATAGCTGCAAATGAAGTATGTAGAAGTTTTGTCTCACTCGGTCCATTTTAGATGATGACAAGCAGGATGATGAGGAGAGGAACGTAATTATCTCTGTACTCACTCGCTTCCCAGGCAACCAAGTTTACTGAAGAGAGGGTGATACAGAAGAGCTGTCAAAAAAAAAAAAGGAACAATAATAAGTATAATGTGTTACATTGTCGAAAAGGTATCATGGTACTGTGGTAACGTGCCTCTGTGCTTGTTTCCATATATAAATTATTGTCAGTTCATCCGACTGCTATTTTATTGCTTCATCCAAATCAGGGTTACAGTAAATGTTATTTTTAACCATGTTTAGCATGTGGAATCACTCGCGTGTGAGCCCTGAAGCTCTTTAACATGCGTAACATCGGGCTAACTCCGGTGGTCCAAATGTTTCTGGTGAGTAAGTTGCTGGCGTTGTACGACCTAGCTTTCACCTCCTCTTGATATTTTATCAGAACATAATTTACAGTCTGTCTTACTTCTGTCATTCTCAGTAATTTTAAAGAATCTCCAAATTGTAGCGGAGTACTCAAATGCTGGTAGCGGTGCATACCGAAATAGTGTCAACAATTAGTCAAATGTGGGAGGAAATTATAGGAGTATCCCAGAGTATCCAATGTGCAGTCATACAAGTACAGGGAGAACATGCAAACTTCATACAGAAAGGCCCAAAACACCACAACTGTTTCTCAGTGAGGCGAAGGCGCTAACCACTACAACACTGTGCTGCCTCGTCAGTGCGTTTATCAACAGTAAATCATCAAAACTCAAAGATTGATGGGCAATTTATTGTTTCAAGTCTAAATCTTCAATATGTAGACAAGACCAAACATGTTTTAGATGGGCAATAAATTCAACTTATTTTGGGTTAGGCTCAGTTTCTGTAGAACCAGAGAGAGAGGTGGAGATTCTCTCTACCAGTTGGGCTTTGGGAATGGAAGGAGAGAAAAAGGATAGAAAAGACAGAGACTGTGGGGAGAGATTCAAACCCTCCAATAGGGAAAGTTTGGATGAGATGTTTACATAGGAATTTGTATAGAAAAGTGCACGATTGATCATTTGCATTACATGATCCTCTAATCCCTTTTCAAAGAATCAGTAAAGAATTTGACTGATGAGCAAAATTGATCAACGACATTGATATCAAGGATTTCTTATAAGTTGTTAGCCGTAGCAGAGCGTAGTGATGTTGATAAGCAGCCGTCTCATTGGTTGTCGAGCACACCGTTGTTTTTCGCTGTCACTCAGCAGAGAGGAAATTTGCAGTGACAGTTGTTTCCTGATCCTGACTGTTTTAAACAAAGCTCGTGTCCTTCCAGCACACCTGCCTCACTTCAAACAACTGTTCTTCCTGAAAGCACTCGTTTTATCTCACACAGCATCTTCAGCGTACTGAGACGTGGAGGAAACACTCTGACTCTGCATGGACACCCGCCTTTCATTGAAAGCTGTTTTTTATCGTCTATTGACGCCTTTATAATTGCATATGGCCCCAACTGCTGATACACGCCAACCGACAGCTCAAAGAAAGCGTTGATAGAGGCTAAACTTTGTGAGGACTAAACTTTTTCTTTGTGATCCCTGGTGCTTTAAAGAGCAAGACCAATTTTATTAAAGTCACCCATAAATTAATTGACTGATACTGATAGCTGAGATGATTTCAGCTGGTCAAAAAGCAAGAGAGAATTACAAAGTTTGTTCAGAAAAGTGAAACGGACACTTTGTTCGTTTCTTGGTTCAATCTTCAATTATCAGTGGGAAAAAAAGCAGGACGGCCCTGCAAGCAGAGCACTTCGACTCTTAAGATTAATATGTTTTTCTCTGGTAATAAATTACCCCACAAAATAATTACTGCATTTGTTTTACCTCGCCGATGATAACAACTGTAAACAGCATCCGTCTGTTAAGCTAGCCACTTTTTTCCTGAGTTGTTTGTGCCGTAAATTAAATCGTCTTAATCAAAAGAAGTTTGTTGCTTGGAGTGACATTGTTTCATCCATTTAACGGAAGTCCACAAACAACGGGAAGAGATTCACAACGTCAAGTACAATTTAATTAGCAGGATGGGCCATACAAATGTTTTTCAAGAGCTTTAATGTTCCTGATGCTTTCATACCGGCACCGGGAGGAGAGAAACTCTGGGCAATCGACGACTTTAGCGAAAAGTAATTATAGATACACTCTCCAGCCACAACATTAGGTACGAGCAATGCAAGGATACCACTTTTTAAAAAGACGAGTACCAATCTTTAACTTTTTGTCGATACTGAGTAATAAATCGTGTATTTATTAAATGGCATGAGGCCTAATTTATAATCCAAATGCAAATGATAAGCAACGGCTATGTGTTGCACAAACCACCTCCACATAGCCTCTATGCATACTGCAGACTTGTCGATCAAGAGAAAGATGTTGTTTTCAGTGGCTCCAAGCACCACTGTCATCTAAATGGACACTCGAAATGCAACAAAATTGTGTGTAATCACTTGAAAGTGCTGTTGTGTAAATGGAGCCTGAATCTGAGAACAGTTCCCGGCTCTTATTTACCGTATTAATCATGAGACAAGAACAATTTTTTGCCCATCTTTTTTTTGCTGTACTTGTAAAAAGGATTTCCGACCAAATTATTGTCATTATAAGTACATTTATTACATTTGAAAAAATGATTATAAAAATTCGTGAAAACAAACAACTTTTGGGATTTTTTGGGGATGTGGCTAAACTTCCTTTTTCCTGGTTACATAAAGTGTACATGTCAGAACTCAGAATAACACAGATTGCTGAGCATTATGACCAAATGTAAGACCACGCCGTATTTTCAGACTTATTTCCTGGACCAAGACAGTATTATTTGTGGTAGTACTGGACTACGAGGTGATTATCTGCTATAACAAACAATAGAAAAACACATACCTTTAAATTTCCTTTCTCTGAGATCAATACAAAAGGAGATTTTCAGAGATAAAGATTTCACTTCCTCCCCGAAAGTTTCCAAAGAGGCTAAAAAATCCACACGGACACTGTCACACTCTTTTCTGAAGTAAACTCAAAGCAGCACACTTAGCCTTTTCCACAAAATTATCGCTATTGTTCACACAACAAACAGCTTTGCCCACAGTCTGAAGCTTTAGGTGCTAAAACAACAAAGCTTGGAGACAACGCGGGCCACAGAGTGTCAGTCTCCCTGTCAGCCGCTATATTATCAGCAGGAGGAAGTGTGTGGGTTCCCACAGTTCTGGGTCAGTTGTTTGTCAGTCACCATATCCTGCAGCTACCGAGCAAACGATCTCCGGAGCTGGGATGCTTACACAGTTCACCGGGAGAATAAGTGAATTTTCGCCAGGTTGGATCTTTACAAATGCAATTATATACATTTATTTTAGTACAAATGAAGACAATCTCACATGTATTGTCATCTCAACTGTAATGACATAAATCTTTTTTTTGGCATACACAATGAATCAAAATAATTAAAAAAAAAAAAATAATTCCCCCACTGAGTTGTGCTGTGATAACAAAACAACTACAACAGCACAAACATTACAGATGTACACAAGTAGATCTGCTTGGTTAGTGTAGCTCACGTTCACAATAGAGCATTACTCAGCAAAGCTTCTGATTGGACTAACAAGACATTCTCGTTCGCATAGAGGTTTTGAATCAAAATCCCAACTATGATAAAACAACAAATGACAAATATTGAAAAACATCTGTTACATTTAGGAAATGAAATCGGCCTCAAGATTCCAGTCAGTGACAAGAAGATCTGATTTTAGATGGATCCTCCCCTAAACCAACTTCAGATTCATTTGCACATTTCTCAACCAAAATGTTATTTTCTTGTGTTTATGGGAGTTCAGCAACTCATTCAGTTCCTCAATCATGAAAATATTGCAAATTATCTGTTAAGGAAGAGGGTTTAGGATCAGAAACGGGATATCAAATAATAATAATAATGATAACAATAATAATAACTCGCTCAATACAAGTAATTATTAATTAATCTTATGCACGTGCCGCAAATATTTCCTGCCATTGTGATTGTGGCCTTATGCTGTATTTACACATAGGCAAGATGTGTTAGAAATATAATTCTTCTATCATTAGTGGCACATTCATAACATTCTTAATGTGAGATTACGCATCTGAATGTCATGATATTTGAAACGCATCATGCCTATGTGTAAACGCAGCATTCCTCTGACCTTTATATGACTGTCGTATGAACTGATCACACACGCATTCCTTCCATTCATACAACACACGTCTTAGTTTGATAAACGGAGAAAACGAAAGAAAGAAAGAAGAAAAAGGAGATGTGTCATAATAGAAAGTAATAATAACCTAGTAGAACAAATGAGAGGTAAACTGTTAGTGAAAGGTGTCTCGCAAAGAGAACCTGATCCTCTTCAACGAAACACATCGCAGTATCTCCTCAGTCCACATATTATCTGCAGTTGGAGTGGAATGAGTCCACTTCAGGAGAATCCGTCTTTGAGCAAGTAGAGTGGTAAAAGTAATGATATTGTTTAGGGACTCTGATTGAGGTTGTGATTCCAAAGAAGGTGGTAATGGGTTCAGGCACTATGCTTTGGCCTACGACCTTGCTGAGTGATTCAAAGATATCAGTCCAAAATCCAGACAGTTGTGGGCAAGTCAAGAACATGTGTCCAAAGTCGGCAGGTGATTGTCAGTACCAACGGTTTGGAGACGGACTGTAAATATAGTTGTATGTGGTTCCTATGACGCCTTTTCATCAATATTGAGGGCCATGAACTGGTCTAACAATGATTCCGGTGGTCCAATGGGAAAATGGGGGAAGTATGTTTTCATATAATGGCTTATCTGAAAGAAACGGAATAAGTGAGTGCTTGGTAAGTTGAATTTTGATACTAAGTCAGTAAAAGAAGAAAAGATGTCAGTGAAGAGGCATCAACAGTCACTAAGCCTCTATCACGTCACGTACTGGGTCAGAACATGAGGGGGGAAAATAGGTGATTGCGGTAAATTGGTGATTGACAAGATTGTGTGTGGAGGCCAAATGCTTTCCTGAATTGGTTACAGATCATTAGTGTGCTTGTTACGGTCGGATTGGGACTAACCCGTCTAAATGTTATCGGCAGTTGAGAACACACCAGCGACCAAAGAGAGCGACGTGAGGAGGAGATTTCAAGCAATGCCCACAGCGAACGTTTTTCATTTTCGCTTGAAATAATCCCTGTGTAAACAGGCCTTAAAACAGGCAAAGGTAAAGCTGTGAAAGTCTTGTATGAACACAAAGAACAATGAAAATAGTGAGTAATCTGGGGGGGTTATGGGCTGGCTTGATGATGAGCCACAGCTGGTAGCAAAAGACGGGAATAATCAGGGTTAATGAGGGACGGCGAGGTGGCGAGGGAGAAGAGGCGTGGAAGGGTCACAGGAATTCTTCTCAGCAGCCGGAAGGCAGCAGAGCAAGGGATACAAGTGATCTTGATACGATCATTCATAATTCACAGAGGATTTTAGTAAATCAGGCCCAGAGTTTCAGAACTAGTAAACTTCTAATAGGATGATTTACTGCCATTTCGAAGAGTTTACAATCAAACATAGAAATGTCTCTCTCTGGTAATAATGTCATGATTTAATAAAACTACAATATAAGAATACCAATAAAGGTTTTTGTTTCAATATTTAGCTTTTTTTATTGCTGGTCAAACTTTCGCTGATGAAGAAGTTACTAGTCTTGTACGGACTATGTTTGACTTACTCTTGGATGTTTTGGCAGAACACAATCTACAGTCCGTCTTACTTTTGCCATTTTTAATATTAAAGAATCTCCAAACCGCCGACATTGTGCGAGTTCTCTCTGCTTACTGGCAGCGTTGCCAACAGATAATGTCATGTAATACTCGCTGTGTTTATCTCGGTGCTTTTATGAGTACAAGTTCTCTGTGCGATAACAAAGTCAATACTCGATACTGGTATTGGTAATAGATATAAAGTCAGAGATATGAAATTAGATCATATCAAGAAGACAGATCAGTAAACACAAAGCATTTAGTGTCAAAAACCATGAAAACATGTAATGATTTATATATATATAACACTTAAAGGATACCTGTAGGAGGATCGCTGTGGGGAAATGTGTCTTTAAAGAGAACGATATACACATGTTTAGATATGGATGAGGTGAGCCAGAGCTTAGAAAGCAAACTGTGGCGTTCAACTGAACAGTTCTGATGCTTTAAAGTTATTTAGTGAAACCCCACATTATGTTCTTAAAGTAATGCGTGACCTGTTACAAAAACTTTAAAACTTGACAAATTTGTTTTTCATTTCTTTGAGTTAAATGTGGCAGCTGTAATTTTATGAGCTCCTCTTAAAATACAACAATTTCAAAAACACTGTATAAAAGTATAGGATTTAACATTTCTCCAATTCTTATAAAACATGATATTGCAGTTTCAGGTTGGACCTTATTTTAACTCCGGGGCTGTCTCCATACTTTGTATCAGCACTTTGTCTTCATTATGTCTGCATTACTAAATGCATTGGATCCGTGCTTTGTGATTGGCTGATGGGGTGTTTGTGTTAACGTGCTAATTAATGCACAGGTAAACCTAATGTTGATCCCAGTGGGTGTATTTTGTTCAAGCTGTAATTTTCATTTTCTCCCTGTTGCAAATTCATTAATATAGCATTAGGTGACATTTAGACTTTTTCAGGCTTGTCATGACTAAAGGGCTTAAATGTGCCCGGCATCATTGGTTGCATTTTTTTTTTTTCTTTTTTCGTCTCTTTAATTACTTAATTTGTACCTCCCATTCATTATTCTGCATCTGGAACATCTACCGCGCAATAAAATCCAGAGGCAATAATTCACAGGAAACAAACAGTGCATGTAAAGTGAGTCATTCCAGGTAATTAGTATTCCATTTAAACTCAGCAACTGTTGGTGTCAATGTGCTGCCTCTACAACCACTCACTGATAGTTGCTATAAATTTGACCACTGTGGGACGTGTGCCAAGAAACAGCCGTCGCTGTCGAAAAACAACAACATAAAAGCCAAAGTACAGCTTATCGGGTGGAGCTGTTTGGCAGAGACAGTGAACTCTGCAGATCAAAGACAACTTGTAAGGGGAGGAAATGTATATAACTCTGAAGCCTGGTGTTGGAGATGTTCTGTTTGGATTGTTTCACTGTCCTTGGGGACTGGAAAGCTTGCAGGCATCAATTCACTATTGAATTTTGCTTCAAATCCTCTGTTGTGGTAGTTACTGAAATGGATGACATGTCCGAAGTTAAAAGTTACTCCTTTGCTCATGATTAAAAACCTGGCCCGTTTACACGGAAATGAACTCAAGTGGAAATGTAAAACTTTCATTGTGTTTTGGGCGCCTGCTCACATAAAAACTGTGCTCCGAGCCCCTGAAGATGCTCCAACTTTGTCAATGGGTAAACAGGGAAAAACACAACTTCCTGGAAATGCTCGGGCTCACCACCGAGTAGACGGTGGAAATGCTGCTACTGCACGTGAGCACCACCAAAGTAGGAAATAGTTCTTCTGCACATGCGTGAGTAGACGGACAATAACGACCATGGCAATTTTTTTCAAACAAACTAACTATATTCACTTCATCTTCTATAGATAATCTTCATTAAAAGAGAGGATTTATTGATTTCTCTCTCTCTCTAATGTGTGTGTGAGTGCAGCCTGGGCACTCCAGAGATTGCCCAGAGGAGGCGGGGTTTAGTCGCAGGTTCACTAATTACTGATCAACAATATGAGTGACCGATACAAAGTTAAGCTAATCAGCGTTGTTTGATGTTCATGATTGGAGGAACTTTTTATAAAATGGCAATCGCCAGACCTGCTCGGCCATTGGCTTAAAGTCAGTTCTGGTTTATTCTGGTTTGGATGCTTCTGCTCGATGTGACGATTGAGATAATGAGCTGGGAGCCTCTGATTATTAACTCTGTTACGTCTCTTCTAATTTACCGTTTGAAAGGAGAAATCTGGCTCAAACGCTGCAGGAAAGGTTCAAATTTCTCCATTGTAGCTATTTTTAAATGCACACAAACAGAAATGTGTCCAGAATTTGGGAAATGTGTCCAAGTTTAATATTAATATAGATAGATAGATAGATAGATAGATAGATAGGCACTAATTGCCACTCAAGGGACAACGACAGATCTGAGTCCTCAATTTCTAATTGAGTTACATAGTTGACACAAAGACTCTCATGCCCTTTTTTTCTTTTTCTTTTTTTTTTTATCTTGTGCAAATTCTCCAGATAACACTGGTCACGAGGAGAGGTGTTCATGATTTATAGAGTCATGTTGTTTTAAACGCCCTCAAAGAGTTATACAATTATCCACCATTAAGGTCCTGCAGGTTCACAGACTGCCATAAACACACATTAATTACGTCATACTATGACGCCAAACGATGATTACGGTTGTTGAGGAAAATGGGACGTGAGCACAGAAAGTTCATTCGAGATAAAAGGCATACAAGTGCGATACTGCACATTCCGATTCACAAAGGATGAGTCACCATTATCTAACATATGAGAAACTCTTCCAGCATCAGTGATTGCACCTGTTGCCTTCTCCCTAATGTGAGGAAAGACGTAGGAGGTGCTACAGACACATTGACAGTAACACAGACAACACAAGGTGAAAGCCGGAAAAAAAGATTGGATCCCGCGGACGCCTCGCTCACTTGTATTTGACTGAATACATCTGTAGACGTATCCACCACGGCTGTGGCAGCGTCTCAGAAAAGTTACTCTTTCTCCCATTTACAGGGAGACAGAGAGGGGGAAAGTTTTCAGAAAGTGTCATTTTTGCGTGTCCACATGGTGAAGAAGCCTGAGCATTCTGAAACGTTCCACTTTTGGAGACATTTTCCAAAATGCTTCGTTTTCTGCAGCTCTGAGCACCGTTATCGCACGAATGCAAACAAAGGTTTTGTGTTTTCATTTGAAATTGTTGCTTGAGCTTGAGCCTTTCAAAGCTAATACTGTGGAAAAGAATGGCTGTATTACTTGTATATAGTTGATAACTTGTTTTCTGTCAACAATGTTTTTCTTTAAAGTGGCTAGAAATAGATAAATAACTCCGTGGCATTTTTCTCACACACAGAAACAATGCCAAATACCCACTGCCTTTTGTTTGCCTTCCCTTTCTTCCACATTCCCTTCTCACCCTCCCTCTCTCTTCATCCTCATCCTCTTCCCCTTCCTTGTACTTAACTGTCACCATCAATCAGTGGTGAGCTCCGTCATCCCCGACTCCTCCATGCAGATAGAGGTGTTGCAGAATGGAACAAGCGGCTCATCTCCCAAACAAGTGGCTTCCATTT
>OMNM01051648.1:6427-28339 GCA_900302745.1 Parablennius parvicornis | reverse complement strand
CATGGAGAGTGACTTTCCATTGGCTTCTAAGAGGTGTGAGGACGTAAACCTGCGGAACAGAAGATGATTTGTGTCTCACTGAAAAAATAATGCTTCTTATTTGGGTTTATCCATCCATCCATCCGTCCATCCATCCATCCATCCGTCCACTCCATCCATCCATCCATCCATCCATCCATCCATCCATCCACCCATCCATTAATCCATCCATCCACCTTCTATACTGCTTATCCTGTTCCGAGTCATGGAGCGTTGGAGCCAATCCCAGCTGACTATGGTCGAGGAGGGGAGGCACCTAGGCTATCACAGCGCGAACACACACACACACACACACACACACACACACACACACACACACACACACACACCTACAGGTGCCATTTAGTGACACTAGTTGACCTGACATGCATTTGTTTGTGTATGTATCAAACCAGATCCTGATCAACATTATTTCTGTGGATGTACATGTGTCTTTTGTGTGTAGACGCACAGTGAGAAACCTATCCAGAGACCGGATGGGCGTCCTGATGCGTCTGTCCCAGAACCTGATCTACGGCCTGTTTGTGGCGTTCTTCGTCATTCATTTAGACAACGATGTGACGAAGGGGGCCGTGCAGGACCGCATAGGCATCATCTATCAAAGCATCGGCGCTTCGCCTTACACCGGCATGCTGAACGCTGTCGCTCTCTGTGAGTTTCACCCACTTCACAAAGTCATTGTAATGTAATATAATCAAATTTAAAATAACTGTTCAGGTTGTATGGAAAAAAAAAATAGGTAAATAGCTGAAATGTGGTTGAAATTTGTTTCCAGCTTAAAAGTAAATTCAACAGGCCAAAGAACAACCTCTGTGTTTGATATAAACTCCACGTTACCAATGAAGCAGGTTACTATAATTCATCGTTTGCATAATGCCTGGCTGGCGTTAGAGTACATCTTGTTTCCTGCGTCTGATAACATCATCCAATAAATATCTACATGAGGTGGATACGATGACTCCAGGGAAACCATGAGGCGCATGTTGCCTATCACCTGAGTATAAGCAATACATTATCTCTGTAAAGCAGCATGTTTGAAATGTCTTTATCTCAGCTGTGTAGGCACGCTTATCTCCTGTTCGGTGGGTTAAAGGAATCTGCTGCCTGCTGCATTTCTCTTCATTTTAGCAGCAGCAAAAAAAGAGCAAAACCAAATTCAGATTTTGTGTGTTGAGTGACTCCAGAGACTCTTTTAGTGTCTTTCTAATGTGATTGGAATTTTATAAATGTGCATATAATACAGAAGGTTTCTATCAATACTTATTGTATTCAAGGATTATTTGCATAACGATCTTGTCTAATTCCAACCCTTCCTCAAAGGTGAATGACCTCATCTCCATTTAGAGCTCATAAAACCGGAATGTCCCTTTACCTACAAACCCACACAGCATCGATGCATCGACGTACACTTGGAGTTTAGTGGGTTCATGGCTGTTTTTTTATGGCAGCTGCAGTGACTTCAGATAATGTGGTTGTCTGTCTCTTTGTGTTTGTACTGTGATGGACTGTGACCTGCCTTTCACCGTATTCAGCCAGGATGAACTCCAACTCCCCTCCGGCCCTAAAAAGCGGAATCCAAGATGAATGGATTGATTGATGATGATACATTAACTTGTTTGTTGGAGGACACTTGTAGCGTTACAAATACTTTATAGTTTAGTTGTTGCTTTAAAAAAAAAGTTGATTTGATCAAAACCTTCTCTGGCAATCAGCTGAACAGAAAGAAACGTCTGTCCAGTTGTATGTACAGAAGATTGAGCTTGAACAGCGGTCTGCAACCTTCATGACCAAAAGAGTGATTCTTATCAAATATAACTGGAGCTGCAAAAACACCTTCAACCTTTAAAATGAGGCAGACGCAGTGTATAAAATTTCATTTATAGTTTTGATACACGTAGTTTAGTTATGAAGTTTCAATTACAATTCAGAATAGTGAATATTTCTATACCTTTGATCTGAATTTAGCATTGGTTTTGTAGCAGTTTCAGCCATTTTATTGTTTTTAGACAGTTATGCCTGATTGTCCTCTTTTTTCTCTTAAAAATTCCCATGATTTCAGTTTTCTTTGTTTTCTTTTAACCCCTTTTATAATTTTGTTTTTCCTCATTTCTTGTGGTGTTATCTATTTTCCCCATTTTACTCGTACCTTTTAAAAAAAACTCCTTTTCAGCCAAGAGCTAACTCATTTTGAAAGTTTTACTTGTGTGTGTAAATATAATAATTAAAAAAAGTTAATTGTTTATTTACATGTAATTTTGTAAAAGCTTCATGGAGCCACTATCGGGGGGCTAAAAGGCCACACGTTGCTCCAGGTTGCCGACCCCTGTGATAGACTTTGATAGATTGTCAGTTTGCATGTTCTCCATGTGCATGGTTTTCTCCAGGTACTTTTGTTTCCTCGCACAGTTTAAAAACAGTCTCAAAATGGCCTGTGAGTCTGGGTAATCATGTTTGTGACAAGAGTGGAAACACATCCCACATTATGTTGGATAAAATGATACAGAAAATGGAAATGAATGACATTAGCTTTATTGAGTCATAATCTTCTCTGTGCTTTCTTCGGTTATCATCTGAGACTAAAACCTCCAGCGATAGGAGGTGATTGCGAGAAGAGATATGACGGGTCACATCATGAGCGCCTAAAAGCCACAGATAGTAGCTGGTGAAATCACCATGTCCTTGAATTTCATAGATAACAACTGATAGGACTCAATATGAGAATGTCTTTGCAGTCTTGACATTTATTCTGGGCAAAGAATTTATTTGTATTCCACCTCAACAGTCCCGGCGTTACGAGCCATCGGTGATCAGGAAAGCCAGGATGGACTTTACAGTAAATGGCAAATGTTCTTGGCCTACATCTTTCACATCCTGCCGTTCAGCATCCTGAGCGTCATCATCTTCAGCTCCTTCCTCTACTGGTTAGTATAAATGACTTCTCTAACTCACTGATGGCTCCCATGCTTTTGCAATAACTCTTTTTTTTCTCTCTCTCTGTTGATCAGGACAGTCGGGATGCACCCTGAAACTTTGCGCTTTCTGTGTTTCACTGCCGTAGTCCTTGTGCCACATATCATAGGTGAGCTGATAAGGAAACGTCCCTCCCCGACCATTCCACTTACACGTTTCCCCCGCGTGAACGTTCTCCCATCAATACTCCATTTTACTGCAGCGATGAGTTAATTTTGTTGTTTTTACCTGTTTGCAGGTGAGTTACTGACTGTAGTTCTATTAGGAGTGGTCCAAGACCCCAACATGGTGAACACTGGAGTGGCTCTGCTCAATATTGCAGGGATCTTGGTGGGATCTGGCTTCCTAAGGCAAGAAGTGTTTCTACATGCACAAAATAGGAAGCTGTTTCTGGTCTTCATTGGAGATAAAGGCATTGAAGTGGTCACAGTTTACCTTCCTCTCTCTTTCTCTACAACAGAAGCACCCAGCAGATGCCATCTGTCTTCCAGGGACTCAGTTACTTGACCTTCCAGAAGTACAGCTGTGAGCTCCTGATAGTCACCGAGTTCCACGATCTTCACTTTGCGTGCAGTGAGTTTGTTTTTCCCAATGACACCTTCCATTTTTCATCCTGAAAATTAAAATGATCACTTTCCGTGACTGCTGGTTGAATATGACTGACCGGGTAAAGCGTGTGTGTTATGTGTGGTCACAGATTCCACCAGGAATCTGCCAGGAACGTGCGTGGTCACACATGGCAGTCAGATCATCGACGAGGGCTATCCCGGCGCTCTGAATCGATACACACTCGACTTCCTCCTTCTTTACTCCTTCCTGCCTGCCCTTCTGCTGCTGGGGATCATCAGCTTCAAGATCAGGGACAAGCTTGTGCGTCACTGAAACCACACACAGCAGTTTTGCTCATAAACAAACACTGAGCACAAATGGTGATATTTCTTTCCTCAGTAAGCGCTGATGGTTACCGTCTTTTGTCTGAAATCTCTTTTAAGGTTTTCAGAGAGGAAATTCATAAAATACTGAACTGTATCTCCTGAGGTTACCATCGTACCAAAGGACAAACTGCCAGCAAATGAAAAGCTGACGTGTAAATGTCAGAATCAGTCAGTTTCAGCGCTGCTTTAGATGAACGTGGTTTGTTATGGAAGACATGGAGAGCAACCGAAGGAGAGAGTAACAACACTGTAATGAGCAACATAGCCGGAACTGGTGTGTCAAGTGGGGATTTAAGTGCACCCTTGGTATTTACACCAGTCTGTCTACATTATATCTGCAGACATTGAATAAAGGAAAGAACATCATAGTCCATAACTTTGTCATATGTATAACATGTGGATCCTCAAACAGTTTCATAATAATAATTTAAAAAAACAAGTAGTATTTCAAGTCACTAACCTATTAGTAAAAATCCATATTCTGAACCTGATTTATGACCAGAATTTATTCAGTTTAATGCTTTAGACATGTCAAAAAATGTGCAATGTGTGAGAGCCTTTAAGTTCTGACTTAAACTTTAAGATTTTATAATGTGTGTTAATGACGGTAAAATGAAGGTCTTTTTCCAAACATGTGACATGAATCTTGTGTGTGATTGGATGAACACGCGGGAGTCCTGGAAGTTACTATTTCCTCTCTTTTGCTCTATTTTCTGCTCTCTGATGTTTCAGGACTTCAAGTAGAAGAAGCTCTAGATTTCAGCATTTTCTTAGTAAAAAGTTTATTCAGGAGCCAAAACAAATTCAGAATTTATGAAAACCACTTTACTGACTCAACAAGTAGCATTACAGTCATAGGACGCGCGCGCGTGTGTGTGTGTGTGTGTGTGTGTGTGTGTGTGTGTGTGTGTTCTTCCAGTTGTATAAATGTGTTTATCTCTCTGTAAGTAGTTGTCTTTGTTTGGTAAAGTAAAACAATCAATTTGTTATTTGTACACATAATTAAGAATAATTTACAAATTAATATTAAAACAGACAAGTACATTGCAAAAAAATAATTCTGTCATTTCCACATAAAAAAAATTGTTCAGTTAATTTAACTGAACCATTTCAATCTATTCAGATTAAGTAGATTGAATCCCTTTTAGTCACATTATCTGAACAACATGTATTAGAATGAACCATTTAACGAGAAACTCAACATGCTCATGTTAATCAAATATGTTTGTTATATGTAAACTGAACAACTTCTTAGTTGATTTTTGAGTGTAAATATATACTAAATGTGTACTGTAAATGTTTTAGTTGTGTAATAAAGATGTCATGTTTCCAAATCCAGTCCCTTCCAGGACTTATTTGCATTCCTCTTGTACTGCTCCAGCTCCTGGAGAAGAGATCAAAACAGCAAAATATGATGCGAAGGAAAACAATGCAGATGTGTTATTCAGTGCAGAAGTGCCTGTATTTTTAGTACAATGATAAACATAGTTTTGGAGATCTGCACAGAGTAAATGTAACCTTTAGTTCCATTAGCAAGAAACTTCTATTCTGTAAGCCTTATTGGATACTCCCATTAGGCTCATTTTGAGCCGTCCAATAGCAGAGTTGACCAGCATCAGGTGAGAGATGATATCCTGTGAACTGTGTGAACACAGGAGGAACACGTGCAGCTCTGGCAATGGAGGTCAGTGCTGAGAGCGTCGGTGTCCCTTATGGTAACCCTTCTGCAATTTCAGTTTTTGATTCCGGCAGGTTACTACAGTTCAAGTGCCACTGTGGCACTACGGCCACAATCAGCACTAATCTCTACATTTATGACTTCAAGCTATGAGACAATGTGTTTATGAGGCCATGAGAGAAATATCACTATAGTCAAGGACGGAAGGTTACTCTAGGGTATTAGCCTTGTTTCAAACAGCTGTGAGCAGAGTGCACAGGGCAGTTTTCAACAATAGTGAATTCTTATGGAAATTAAAGTTGAATATGGGACAGAAGAAAAGTGCATTTCAAGCTGATTTAGAAGCTGTCAAATATTTAGAACATTTTGACCTGCAAGGGTTTTGATAACAGCTTAGCTAGTACGACAGACAAACGTCTCCCCCTTGTGTCAACACACAGAACTAATTAAATAAGATCCATAAATGCATGTCAAGTACAGTATGTGCAAAGTTTCCTGTTTTACTAAGAAGCCTTCAAAATTAAATAACATATAATTTTTATTGTTTTGCCTTTCAATGACATTCAAATGCTTTTCATTTACCGGTAAGTATGCAGACTGTTTTTTATCTACATTACTGGTTTAGTTTTGTAATTTTTATGTTAAAAATAATCTGGAATTGTACATAAATTAATTGTAGATCATAAAAAATATGCGCATTTATATACAAGAGCTTTGAACATTTCAATAATTCATCATCTTTCTTTTATATTCACCTCTGACAGAGACCAGAGGTCGGGGTCAAAGGAAAGAGACATTTCTAATGAATGAATGAATTTCTAATCATTTCCGACTGATCTCCCGTCATGACACCGACTGCAGCACACTGCAGAGTCTCACCTGGTCTTTGTGAGCTCTCATGGCATCAATCTGAGGCTCGGAGTACTGGGGGTCTTTGGCTGGATCCTTTAGTTCCCTCTGCTCATCCGTGCTCTGTGAAGACAAAGTCAGTGAGATAAATGGAAACACATTCGATAGACTTTTTTTGTGTAAATGTGCAGAATTACAAGGATGTATTCGGCATTTTATTTTGAAGTAGCAGCCACTAGAGATTAGATTACCTGTTGAGGGAAAACACGCTCGTACACTTTCTTCCACAGGTCCTTTGGGTTCTTAGCATGGAGGGATGTTATGTCCACATCAGTAGTAGGAGGGGAACCTGAATCAAAAAATATATTAAAGATAATGTTAACACTGGCAGGAGAAAAAAAATATCACTTTTTGTATGTAATGTGCACTCCAAATTATTATTGTTATCATGATTATCAACGTATAGGTCGGATCAGGCTTAAGGTCCACATGAATGATAATGCATTTCTGCTGTCAGCCACTGGGCGGTGCTGTGCTCACCTATTTGGCTGAAGGAGTCCGAGCCTGCTGGGACGATGAGAGGCTTGGAGGGGTCAATCGAAACAGTTTTCCTGGTTACGTTTGAAAATGTGAAAGCGTGATCATCATATAAACAATTCACAAACATATAAAAGTGTTTCTTTTTGTATTAACTGAATCCTTTCCATTGCATTTATCGTGGCGACTCCTTTGTATGAAGACGACAAATTGTGTCAGAGAATGTAGTGCAGCTCCTTTAAAATATCTATCGAGTATAAGTGTTTAACAAATCGTTGAAAAGCATCCTCACCCTTTTTCGAGACCAAAAGCAAGGTGTGAGAAGAAACCCTTGGTTTTCAACATCAGGCTCTCCGATTTACTGCTTGTAAACTAAAAAAAAAGAAAAAAGAAAAAGTGACACAAACAACAGAAAAGAGAAAATTCTGTTTAAAAAATAAGTGTAACATGATTGATAAAACGTATAACTGTTGTGATAGTGTCACGTGAAGAGTAAAGCACACTTACAATAAGCGACGCTGCGTGGTAGTGGGCAATGAAGCGCAGTGTTTTACTAACCACCTTCTTTTTCTCAGAGTCAAACTCCTGTGACAAAGATCGGACAACTCACACTTTTATTCTAGTCATGAAATTATCCCAGTTTTCAAAAACAAATCTGTATCATTAACAAGCTTAATCTTGAAATATGACAAGTTTGTGGATTAGTCATGTTGAACATTTTCTGGAGGTAATGTCCATTACACAGGCTTCTGTCTTACCTGGAAGAGGTCGTATTTGCTGCCGATGATTAGCAGAGGAACAGGAAAGGGACTGACCAGTTCTCTGTCCTGCAAGACAGATTAAAACGTTATGTAATTGCAGAGTACATGCAACAATTTGCAGCTGTTAAAAAAAAAAAAAAGACGACACTTCTAGATAAACGCTCTGTGAATATGAGATTACTACAATGGTGAATGTAATGAGCTGGCTTCTTACAGGATAGTCTTTGGGTAAGGCACGTGTTGCTGGCTGGACAGACGTCATATGTTTGGCTCCATGTTTGGATTTCTCGACTTTTTGTAACTGGGAAGAGATTTTCTCCAGCTGTGTTTGCATTGCATGCAGCAGCTTCTCCATGGTGGCCCACAGATTGTTGGGTTTTGACAGATCCAAAATGAGGATAACTGAGAAAGAACTGAGAAAAGACAAGAAGAGAGAATCTTGAAAGCTGAAACTCCGGCCCTGAAGCCTGAAGTTAAATAAGTTCCCTTTACTGACACAACACTGTGATTGACTGTGATCAGTAACCAACCTGATGCTGACAGGGCTGATGGGAATCTGAACCAGGTCGGAGAGAGAAGTCCCGCCTCCCAGCTCCCATAGGTGAGCAACATCTTTAAGCTGAGAGAAGACAACATCATCTGTAAATGTAGAATACTCATTCTGCAAACAATTAAGGACTGGTGTAGTTATTAAAGTAATAAAAACCCAGTAGGCTTTATTAAATTCTGTATAGTTTATAAGAGTGAGTAGAAAATACTGTAGTGAAATACCGGACGTTAAAGTCAGTGGATGTAAATAGTTTATTGCTCATCCCATTTTTCAAAAAGGGGGAGTTTAAGTAAAATATTAATATTAGCAAGTATCTGTTTCATGTCTTCATCTCATTAGACTCGTCTAAAACGTTCAGATCTTTCTTACTGTATTGTGTCCTCGGGCTCGTCTGCCAAATGTGTACTCCATGGCCAGAGTAGGTTTGGCTGGATCATCTCTGGCGGATAAAAAAACAGCATCATTTTATTCAAAAGAACAATAAATGGAAATATACTGTAGAGTTCTGAGATGCCGGTGAGTTCACTCTCGTTTTCAGCAAATTAAATTTGCTAAGAGGCCATTTTGCCTCATTGAATTTGCTGCACTTACGATCAGTTTAGAGTAACACTTGACCAAAAATGTAAAGGCAAGAGCCTCAATTTGAATTATTTGACAACCAGATTGACTTTTATAACATTCTAATTTCAACATGTGCTTTAATCATTGCACAGGCTGCCTGTACATTAAAGGAATAACTTAATAATCTTACTTTTTGTCTATAAGGCTTTGAATGGTTTTGGTCTAAATACATCAAGATTAGTAGAATATGAAACATCCAGACCCCTGAGGTCTTCAGAAAGGTGTTTACTGAGTGTGGGAACACAGTCAGAAGAAACGAGGTGAAAGAGCCTTTAGTCCCTTTATCTTTAAAAAAAAAAAAAAAGTTTTTTCGTGATTTATATTTCTTTTAGTTTGTTCTTATTCAATTTGTCTTAATGTACGTAATCTTATTCGCGTGAGATGAGGATTCTTCATTGCCTTGTTTTAATGTATTTCCTATAATTCCTTGTAAAGCACAGTGTTTTGCCTTGTGCCTGGATGGCGCTACATTAATATGTCTTGCATTGCCTCAAAGTGAGGCTCAAAACACAACAAAAACTCCAAAACTGCACTTCACACAAGTATCTAACTGTTAATTTTGTCTCGGATGTATAAGACTTTATGTTTATTGATTAATCACTGATGATTTATTTAGCATGAACAGGTCTGAAGATGGAGAACCAGCTGATCAGTTTACTCACCTGTCCAGGCATCTGAGCAGGATGGATGTTTTTCCCTGACAGACACACACGTGGGCTTACTAATCAGTCATTTACAGCATTATGGGAATGTTTCAGTTATCGGTGTCAGAGTAAAACGCACCCCTGCTTTACTGCCCATGAGAAACACGCTCCTCTCGCAGACCGCCTCTCTTTCGTCCCTCTCTGAGTCTCCTCTCTCCCGGCTCTGGACCTCCGCCGCGGCCTGCTCCCATAGTGTGTCCGGGCTGGCGGACACGACAAAAATGTAGCGTATAAATACAACCAAACATTAACTGGTCCGTGTAATTATGGTTCAGAGTGGAGGAAAGTGCATGCGCGGTAGTTATTACCTGACTTTGGGCATCAGAATTGTCTTTTTCGGGGCAATATGCTAAGATGGCTAAACGGGAGTAGCAAGCGTTGCTAGAGTAACGGCGCATACAGTGATGTCATCACGTAATTATTCGGTGGTTGTTTTTTCTCAAAAAACTTTATTGTATTCAATGATGTTACAGAAAAAATGCTAAAACAATGAACAATCAAAATTACTATCAATATATACTTATTTTACTTAAAAGTATAATAAGCAAGTGCAATATTAAAAGGAAACAAGAGAGATAGAAAGAAAAAGAAAGAGAGAAAAAAAACAAGCAAGAACCAAACAAACTAAATCAAACCAGAGGGGATTATTAACTGTCAACATCCTGAACGCATTACACACAGACACGGTTTTAATTGGTTTTTGCTTTTCGGAATACTGGATAGAGTGGATGTTTTGCCTGAACTCGCCTTAAAAAGCAATAAAGCACTGTTTTGTAGCAGTGAATTTGCTAATGACTTAATTGTAATTTTTCTAATATCTACTTCTCAAAATCAGAAAAACAAGTGAATTCTCGAGGGAATAACTAGGTGTGCAAGAGCAGCACATTAAAGATATTAAGAAAAAGAACAATTACACAAAAAGGAAATCTAAGCTGCAAGCAGCCTGAACATTCCTCATTACTTGCAGGACTCTGATTGAGAATGTCATCTGAAAATTGGACGGACATGGGAACGTTTTAAAAGTTAAATGAAGTCTCTGGCTGGAAGTATGGCAAACCTGCAGTGGTTCAAAGTTGAAGGAGTTTAAAGGTATGTTGAAGGGTGTTCCCATTAACTTTTATGTTAAAAATTGTTTAATAAAGTTTAAATATTGACAAAAAAAAGTTTAAGAACAATATGAAGGAGCTTGAAGAGGTGTTAAAAAAAAGTTTAAAAAAAAGTTGGATGTTTTAAAAGTTGAATTGTTTAAATTGGTGAAGGTTTTAAAGAGGTGTAGGCTGAAGAATTAAAAACAAAATCCCCATCCATTTTCAAGAGAAAAACAATAATAGAAAAGTTAAAATATTTCATAAAGTCATACAACATAGCAAGAATGTCTTTTTTTTTTTTTTTTTTTAAACCTGCATATTTTGATATCTGAATGATTCAAATTGGTTAGACTGCAGGAGCCGAACCGAGTCAAAAAAAATTCAAAGATTAATTTAGAAATAATTGAAGAAATTGTTTACAATCAGAATTAGATTTGACCTTAAGTCAAATAGTAATACCTACAGAACATCACACTCCATAAAAACCTGTCCTAAAAGGCTTGTAGTGCTTGAGAAAAATTGAAGGCATTAAACTCAAAATAGTGAAAGACAATTTACAGTTACACAAACAAGAATTTATTGTTTTATACATGAATTACAAGCTCCAGAAATACAGGACAGAATTACATTTGAAATCAATAACTGCTGTAATTGATGTTATCACATCATCCTACTGGCACATGAAGCAAGGTGAATATCTTCAATGAATCACAGGCTGTTGTGATGATTATAAAGGTGTTGTTTTTCCCCCAAGAGATGATAAACAACATAGCAGGCTGTTTCACATTGAAATGAAGATAGGTGGTGGTAGAAAGTCTCTTTCCTGACGGCAAATGATTTGTCATGACTTTTTCCTGGGCTGGTCACAATAAGGTACGTTTTCTAGCATGAGGCTTTCTCTGGGTCGAAGCACTGTGAGGAATATAGAGAAAGAGAGACAAAATTGACAAGCAAATCATTAAAAAAGATAAACTGTAAGAGAGCGAGATGGTTTTCTTCGCATGCAGATGTTACTTTGAAGCATGTTGCATTATTTCTCTAAATAAAGAGAAAACACGTTTAAAAAAAATCTACACATACCAAGTTTTTGGTCTCCCACATGTTCCATTTGTAAGACAGTTTCTCGAAGAACAATTTCTACATCCGAGCCCATTTTGATCATCTGTAAAAATACAGGGATGAGAGAAATGAGATACAGTAAAGTTAAGACAATAAATTATGAAAACAAGGCTTAAAAATCAGCACTGTGTAGGCATGGTCACCTTTTAATATGTAGATCAAATGTGAGTCATATTTAGGTTACTTTTAAAAGTACTTTTTAAAGTTACATTATGAGATTGCATAGCAGCACTCCTATAAGTATTATGAGCTTGATGTAATAAAATATGTAACTTTGGATAGTGTAATGCTTTAAAAAAAAAAGATACTATGAAATTCAAGTGACACATCAGGGTGTTTATCAAACTTTTGTAAAATTTTTATACAAGTGCCATATAAAGGGTCATGACAATAAGAACTGAGCTGGATTTGGATGAAAGCCGGATTCTGTTTTCACTAATTTAAACATTTCTGATGTAAGAATTTTGTAATGAAGTTTGAAACTCCTGTTTAGAAAGCTCCCACTCTAAAAACCCTTGCTACATGGCTATAACAGTGACTTGTGCGCAAACAAATGCAATCTGTCAGTCATGACGAGTACGCAGTACACAATAACCCTGACATTGCACTGAAGTGGATCCAGTACCTTCTGAATGTTTTCTTCAGACGTTTCCTCTTTGTTTTTGCGGAACTCCTCGTTGATCTTCAACCTGGCAGCTTTGAGGAGGAAAACAGTTGGATTTGGTTCTGGCTCAGTTTGCAGCCACCAGCCATCAGTGCAGGTGAAAACAGCTCGAGACTGACCTGTTAGAGCTCTGGCATCATTTTTGAAGACCTCCATTCTCGTCCTGTGCAGGGTTTTAAACACCCTGAGAACCTGCAGCCATGCAAACATGACAGAGGCGTCACTTCACAGGACAGCATATCAAGGAAACTCTGCCGCAACATTATACGCATTATATGACATAGGTGTTGTGAATAACACAAACACATAACAAATAGATAAGAATGCAGCCAGATTAAATGTGTTCAGTACTGTTCCATGCTCACCTTCAAACGAGTCCCCATCTTGACGTTCTGGCCGTATAAAGATGACGTCAGTACGCAGCAGAGCATTGACCAATAAGCGGCGATGTTTGATGTAACGCCGAGTTCCTCCGAGTGAACCCGAAGTAGGTACGCATTCTCTCATTTCCATTTCGGGTTCAGTCGGCGGTCACTACGCAGAGTAGCGTTGACCAATCAGGGAAGATTTAGACTTGACGACGAGTTTAACCGACTGAACCCGAAGCCGAGGCGACAAACCTTCGGCTCATTTGCGCTATCATGGCTGACGAAACGGCGAAAGCGCAGATTGCAACGCCGGGTGGAGACACTATATTTGGAAAGATCATACGCAAAGAGATCCCTGTCGACCTTCTCCATGAGGACGATCTGGTACGGGTGCAGCAGTTTTATTTGTTGCCGCATTTTTCTGCACCGCGCTGCAGCATGTGCTAATGTTAGCTGCGCGCTAACAGAATCTGCAGAATCTCTCCCGCTATTGCGTGGACCAAGTTAATGATTTGAAGAATCAAAGTTCAACAGACCGCTGACAACTGTTTGTTCCAAAGCTGCAAAACATTTTAGGTGCATTGTTCAGAAATAATTGTTTCAAGTAAGGTAGAACAAACATATTGTCCATTCCTTGTTGTGCAAGTCATTTCGACAGACGTTTTGTATCTACTGCTATTGTGACCCCTGACCCTACAGAAAGTTTACTTTCCACCGAGATATGTGGCCATATCCTGTGCGCATTCTTATGTAAACATGAAATATTATGTAGGACTCCCACAGTCAGAATCATTACATGGAAAGACAAACCCATCTCTGTTCAGCTGTCAAACAGGATGAACTGGATGGGTTCAGCCAGTGTCTGCAAAAACATCTTGCAAATTATTCATGGGTGCGTTTGCAAAACTGTACAGCTGTTGTTTCTCCACATGATCAGACTCCAAAGTTGGAGAAACACTTTATGGTGTTGTCGTTTGTTGAAAGAGTTTTTGGGCAGTGTTGTCTTTGTCAGATTTATACAAACAATGAAATGACTTAGTGGCTCAGTATCTAGACAAAACTATCCGGAGACTCCCTTCTGCAAGTACATATTTACATATTTCTAAACGCTTTACAAAATAAATGGGCATAGATTCCCACAAAAACAACCCAGTCTTTCAGAGAGGCATCCGAGAAGAGTGGAAGCTATTACAGCAGCAAAATGACAAATTAATCTGTTTCCACTTGAATACAATGTCAGTGTTGGTATCATTTTAAGGCATCTGAATAAATTTGTCTGAACATTGTGAATACATTTTAGTATGAATCTTGATAAACAATTAAACCTTCCCCTTCAGTCGCAGCTCATCTTATTAAAGTGTTCAGCTGGTACAGATAGATGTTTACCTCCTTTGTGCCTTATCTTGAATCTTTTTTTTCCCCTTTATATGTATTGGAATTAAGGTGTACAATAAAAGTGGGCAACTGAATATTATAAGGCCTATAACTTGTATGAAACAGTGACACTTTCAAGTATTTTAGATTTTTATTAAAAAAAAAATTCATTTATATTTTTAGTTCACATGTCAAATTTTTCTTTTTAATTGACCATCCTTATATCCTCCTTTATATTTCAGTGTGTAGCATTCAACGACATTTCTCCTCAAGCGCCCACTCACATCCTGGTCGTTCCCAAAAAGCCGATTGTTCAGCTGTCGGAAGCGGAGGACGAGGATGCTGCAGTGAGTCTGGATTTATTAACGTCACAGCTGTGAGCTGATGTATTTCCATTTCACCACATGCAATCCTCTGTGTGTTTCAGTTGTTGGGCCACCTGTTGATCGTCGCCAAGAAGTGTGCTCAAAAAGCGAACTTGTCGAATGGCTACAGGATCATCATCAACAACGGTAAAGATGGAGGGCAGTCGGTGTACCACCTCCACGTCCACATCCTCGGTGGACGTATTATGGGATGGCCGCCTGGCTAATAAACCTTCGTACCCCGACATGAATCATCCTGCCATATGTATGTCGTCTCAGCGCCAGCACGGCTTGAATTGGAACTAAGTCGATTTGTCATTTGGAACAAGAGTCAAAACCTGGAAAATTCATCCGTGTTAATAAAATGCACTTCATGGAAAGAAATGAGTGTTTGTGTTTCTTTTCCCCAAACTGATGTGGACAAAATGCAGTCGCTCATATACACATTCGTATCCTACAGACCTTTGCAGACTTACAAGCAGTAAGGAAGCTTTCGTTCACCGCTATGAAACTGATTTCCCTCTGCGAGCGTTGCTCCTCTGTTCTGTTCAGGACGCTGCAGCTCCAGTGGTTGAATCAGCAACTTGATTCAAAACTTTTCACGCTTTATAACATCCGTAGCCAGCGTGCAGGCAGGAGCAATCCTTCCTGCCGCCCTCATGTTAGACAACACAGCAGTTAAATGGTCACCTCAGTGGCAGCAGCCATGTTTCTTTTCTAATCAATGTGTGTAGCTTGCATGTTCTCCCTGTGCCAGCATGGGCTTTGATTGGCTACTGTGACATAACACTTTCTATGATGTGGTGGTTGTTTTGGGGCAATCAAATAAAGAGAGACAATCTAACGGCTCTGTTTTTATTAACAATGAGAACCAATGCAGATAATAATGAATATAAAATGAGCAACACATCCACATTGTTAAAACAAAATAAAATAAATAAAATGGTGGTTTTCTTTACAAAAATAACAACATAAAATAAATACAAAGAACACTGATACGATGACATGTGGAATTTAAAAAAAAAAAACATGTACCTAGCATTCACAGTCTCCTAAATGTTCGTTTGTATCAGAAAAAAAGGAAAATGTAGCGGATGCAAGTTTTCACTGCTTCTTCTACTTCTGCATGAAAAAAACCCACCAAATTCTAATGTGCAAAATGAGAGGAATTCTTTTGTTAACTAAACATTTTTTTCTTCTTTTTATGCCCCAATATTGTCAAAACGGGCACTTTGAGGCATTGAAAAACACTGTACAGCACAGAGAGAAGTTATTGGAAATATATTCGGGTACCTAACTTCACTATTGTACGAGTATCTAAGTACTAACACGCCGTCTTTTGAACACAAACTATCAGCCGAAGAGAGTCAGAATCTGGTTAGTTCCCCAAAAGCAGCAAAGTCGATGAAAAAAAAAAGAAAATGAAATGATTCCATCTGAACCTCGACTACATCAGAGACAATGAAACAAAACGTACTGTATGTACACATTGATTTGCAGCTGCATTACGAGTAAAAACTAAAACAGAAACAGCTTATTTGAATTTATCCACTGCCCATTTTCAACCAAAAAAAGGCCACCTTGTGAGTTACTCTTTTAAAAACTAACCCCAGCAGCTTGGTCATGCAAATCCATAATTGAGCAACAAGTACAATTAGAAAGTACTCAATACCAGTATCTAAAAATTACAAAACAGTGTGTTTAAACAACTTGACCAACTGTAGAAAAATATCCAATTGGAAATCATAAGACACTTCAGAGGCTTTGTCACGTGGCCTAAGAAAAAAAGGAGTTGCCAGCAATGTTTAAAAAAGTGTTTCACTCTCAAAAATAAGGTTGTAAAATCTTTGATTTGACAGAAAACAGGTTGTAACATTCAGAGAAATGGATGAACTGCAGAGGGAGGACGCGT
Source organism: Parablennius parvicornis (assembly GCA_900302745.1). Classification (NCBI taxonomy): domain Eukaryota; kingdom Metazoa; phylum Chordata; class Actinopteri; order Blenniiformes; family Blenniidae; genus Parablennius; species Parablennius parvicornis. The sequence goes on along the minus strand of OMNM01051648.1, from coordinate 11,805 downwards.
TAAAGGGAAGGTTTGGAGTTTCAGTGGGTTTTGCTTTGAGACGGTTCTTCAGTTTATGGAAACAGAAATTAACTCCTGTGGACAAAATCAATGAAAAATGTACTTTTCTCTTTCAAAAATTACAATATACACTACTGAAAAAGTAGGGAAATTTGAGTTTGATAAACCATTATTGTATCAATAAATCTTTTAAGTTTGGAATGCGTAATTCTTTGCCAATGCCAAACGCCAGGAGAATTTAGAAGGTAAAACTTGTGCTGTTTTTGGTTGAGCTTTGCTTTGTTTTCATGTTTTCTATCCCTTCAAGTTTCATCTTCTGTTTCACGTTGTTTTGTTTTATTAGTTTCTAGGTTTCACACCGTGTCTGCCTTCAGGGTCTTTTAGCTGCTCTCTCTTTTGCCTTGTTAATTAAGTTTTTCATTGTTTTTGGACCTGCAGGTTTGTTTGACCTCAACATTAATGAAAACTCCTCAGATCAGCCGTTTGTGCCAGAGACTGCTTGAACTGCTGCTTGGAGGATGGGATGCCATCACACAGCACAGTGTGGGCAGGCTCAAATCAAACACTCGAGTCACATGATCCGCTGTGACGACCCCAGAAGAGAGCAGCTGAAAGACAGAAAAACAACTTGTTATCACGCCGTCTTTTCTGCCAAACGGTTACAAAGAAGCGGTTACACTGCTCCCTTTTGTTTCCTCCTTCAAACTTTAAAAGACAAAATATCAAATTCATTGATGAAATCCGTGATGCCGGATGAGTCGGGAAGCTTTCAGGGAGCAGTGCAAGAGATTCAGTTCCTTTTCAAGAAAAGCTGTTTGATGTTTAAAATATAGCTCATACTTACACTAATACAGATTCGTTTTTTTTTAAATGTTGGCCCTGGTTTATGAGGCTATAATGTCCTGTTGTCCGAAACAGTACATTTTGTTTTTACATCAAACTGAAGATTTACTGTCTCCGCTCCACTTGGACAAACTATTCCTTTTAAAATGAGGAAGAATTTCAAGATGGCCCTTCAGTGTAACAACATGAAGAAATACAGTAACTTTGGTAAGTGGGTCATCATTGGTTTCCCAACAGTCTGTGAGTCTTTCAAACCCCCGTTAGTTATTAGTGTGATTTACACGTCGTTGCAGCTCGGTCGTTGCTACGTCTGCAGTGAGCCGACTGCGTGGGAGGAACAGGTGATGAGAGGAGGAGAAAAAGAGGGGAAGGCACTACAAATCAGTTCAAGAAACGTTTGATTTAAAACATACAAAACAACTGCATCCGTTTGATTTGTGTGGTGAAAATATCCAGACTAAATTATAAAATAAAAAAGGTTTTTTTTTTTGTTTTGTTTTTTTTTGCAGTGTGTTGTCTTTATTATAGTGTAAACAGAGCTGAGTTACTTTACAATGCATTCTGCTTGTCTGAAAGTATTAAAGTGGTCTTGAGGGGTTTAACGTTGCTACAATGGAAGGTGTGTTTTAAGGCATGTCCGTCAGTTGGGGAGAAGGGTCCAGACACGTAGAGAAGGCAGAAGGACCAGAGGAGACTGTACAACCACAGAGATCTGTCTGCTGAGAGCAGACCAGTGTCGACACTGTTCAAGCTGAAATGTTCATGTGAGTGGAGTAAAAATCATTCATGGGTCAGTTTCCATTTGAGTTTTCGTCCATGTTGCAGCAGATGGAGATTAGAGAAGTCTAAAGGTCAGTCGAAGCACTTGAGTTCTGCACCTCTTGCTAAATGACATGAGTGATGTATCGTCATCCTGGAGTGGCGTTATCAGCAGAGTGCTGCAATAAAACCGGTTTGAGTGTTCCTACGTTGATCCTTCTCCGCCTGCACTGCGATGCTTCCACGTGTATTCACAGAGACGTCCCCGTCACTTCTGAGCGATGGCCTCCTCTCCGCTCGGACGCAAGCGGCTGAAGGACAGTCCTCCGACTCCGGCTAATCCCAGAGCCTTGCTGGTGTCTCGTGCTTTGTCCTCTGTGCTGACGGAAGTGTGAACCCTGCTGGAGGCTGCTGGAGCTGCAGGCGCAGGAAGGATCTCGGGCAGCGATTCTTTGGCGGAGGGCGCGGGCCCGGACCCGGGGCTGGTGGCGGTGGGGGAAGTTGTTTTGGCGGTTTGGGGCTTGGTTGGGGTGGTTGGGCTGGGCAGGCCAAGACTGGCCAGAGCATCCAGAGTCCCGTCAGGGTCGACCATCACATTGATCACTGGAGGAGGAGAGAGAGGAGAATCAGCTGTGGTACGAGGACTAGATGTTCTCTAACCCTTCATTCTGCTCAGAGAAGAGGAAGTGGTGTAACTCTTTGTTTTTGATCTGATTAGAGTCCATGAAAGTGATTGTCAGAACTTTGTGACGCTTCACACACGTGCCACAGAACAATTGGTCGATGTTGGAGACAACGTTGCCCTGAAACATAAGATTGTTTCTCCCTGAATAGATTAAATCAGAACAAGGCTTCTATGAGGATGCAATTTCAAAAGAAACACAACAGACTTCATCAGCTGCTCTAACAAATCAATTTATAATACTGGTGGTGGCGGACCGCCACGCTGGATTCAGGATCATCTCCACGTCACAAAAAGTTCATGCTACAGTGCAAAGCATTATGGGATTGATCCACTGAACACATCAATCTAAATCACGCTGTTACAAAAGTCAATATATGAGCCTTTTTACAACGTTGTTGTACATTATCCTCTGCAGATTTTATTCAACTTCTTTAATACTCTAAAATGCAGTTTTGCAAATATCTCTGTTTTATATATCAACATGCATTAAACACACGTTACATCAGTCTAAGATTCAGTGTCCTTCCTTGTGTAGCTACATCTGGAAACGATGTAATGAAAACAATAGAAATAATGGAAATTATTCAATGGAGACAAAAGTGTGTATCACATATATTGTGCAATAGTGTATATATGTGTGGATATAAACTTATTTGAACTGACTTCACAAACACATAGTGGAGTGGAACAATTTAAAAAAATCTTTCCATTGCCAATTTAATAAAGAATAACTCAGATTTTAATTCAGAAAGTCATGTCTCATGTGTGAACTTCAGTGTTTTTAAATCATTCAGCTCTGTTGACCATTAAAAAAAAAAAAAAAAAAATCAGCTCATCCGTTCTTGTATTTCTGACATTCATTCAATTCTCAGACATTAAATGTACCAACTTGACTGTGGTTTTAATGTCATGTGTATTTACTGTATAACAAGTGTCTTCTGCTTTACCTTGTAGCTGTTTCTCCACTCTCTTCAGTTCAAGCAGAATTGAGGAGATTTCCTGCAGGTCGAAAGAAATAACAACAAAGCTTTTAGCTTTCAGTGATTAACAATGAATGTGATGCAGACCAGAGGGTTTCAGTACCTTGTTGGAGGTTTTAAGAAGCGGCACTTCACTCTCTGATCTCAGTTTATTCTCTATTTCATCCCAGTTCCTGTCCTTGTCCTTGAACAGAATCCTGAAACAACCATCCAGAATGACACATTTATTCCCACAGTAGACGTTGATCCTGAAAGCAGCACAATAGTATCATGAAGAGTATTAACATCACTTCGTGCAGTTACCTGATTTTTCCTGCTGTTTTGTCGACAGAGTGTCTGATCTTGGAGGATAATTGAGAAACTGAATGAAGCAGCAGGCTGTCCAACACCGCCTGAATACACAGAAAACAAACAAACAATGGCACCAATAGATAACCGACAGACGATTGTAGATCATTGTGTGGAAGCCCGGTGTGCTGCTCACGTCTTCTCGGTTCCAGGTGCGCCTCCTCAAAGCCCGGGGCTCCAGACTGTCAGGAGCACGAGGGCGGAGCTCCACCGCTTTCCCGTTAATCTCTGGAGCCTTAGTGGTTGAAATCACAGGCGGGATCTTTCTGAAGTTCAGGCTCTCGTCAAACACACGATCCACTAACTGTACAAGCGTAGGAGGGAAAGAAGAAGGAAATAAGTTAATACATCTCCCGAGTGGTTTTCGTATTTAATGAAGTTAAGTGAGGAAGTGAAACTTGATGAGAACTGAAAGTGTTAAAGCTCTGTGAGGAAAGCAGCTCTGAAGAAGGAACTGTCTTGATGACGAAAGAAAGATTTTAATCCCATTAAGATGAAGTTAGTGAATCCTTTCAGGGCAATAAATTAAGGTTTGAAAGTGGAGTAGATGTAAGTGCAATAATAAATGAATACTTCTTAGCAGAGGAAAGTTATGAAGCAATTAAAAGGGTTTGCAGTTTTATCCAAGCAACACAAGAGGAATGGCAGCGGTGCGATGGCAGCGTATGCAGCAGGGGGAAATAGAAGAAGGAAGAAAATCGGGCACCTTTTTCATGCTCTCCTGTATGTCCGGCTGCGTGGGACGTGCAGGGCCTACCTCTTCCCGGGTGTCGATAGCGGATCCCGGGGTGGTGGCGGCGGTACTGACGGTGGTGCTCGGCGCTGTGCCGGAGGAGCTGACCGAGTCGATCTCACCGGCCACGTCGTGGATTTCACGGGCCAAGATGGCCAGGTCCTTAGCCAGGTCCTGGCTGATCCTGCGCACACAGGGGAATAACCTGGTAACCATCAGACAGGGATCTTTAGGACTCGGGGTCGACATCAGGGTGAAAACATGCAACCTGCACACACATTTATCTACTACTGCACACACATTAAAATCACGATTCGACCATTAAAGACAATCATAATTAAAGACTACATTACATCATTACATTCAGTCATTATGTGTTAGATGGTTAAAAATTGGACAAACGTTGAGGCTGATACACTCACAGGATTCACTGAGCATCGTATCAGAACACAAATAAGTAATCCAGTGCGTTTGCCTTCTGTAATATTGAATATCAGGTGCGTCTTGCAAAATACTGGGAGTATATATTAACTGATTATTGCAAAAGGCGAACTGTAGCTTAGTAACTCTGAAAACACTTGTGTATTATTACTTCTGCTTTAGCAGCATATGAAAAGGGAACCAGCTCAATCAGTCTGAAGACATCAATAAATGCTATTTCTTTCGATTTATATTTCTATAAAAATCTTTGTTAATGATCCTCTTCTAGATGAGTTTTAATTTTTTCACCCAAATTCAGATACATTTGCTTCCAACGGTCACCATCAACACTCCCGCTGATCACTCTGCAATAACTACCAGCAAATCAAGCAGAGCAATACTCGTTCCAACGAACACAGACTGAAAGCGTAAATTGTTAAATCAAGTTCCATCAATCAGTGCAGAACAATACCTGGCTATCTCTTCGCTGTGTGCCGTCCAGTCCCTGATGTACTCCTCTTGCTCTTTCATGCGATGTTTCATCCCCGCCCCACCCGGACCCGTCGGTGGACCCGGGGACGCGCCGGTGGCGGTTCCCATTCTGGAGCCG